>OZ035874.1:19641110-19849110 GCA_964034865.1 Eristalis intricaria
CTGTTGTGACACTACTATTTCGAAATCAGTGGCAAAATCGGAATGTTTGATTTATTGATATATTTATATGCAATATTTAAACAACAATTCGAACAAAAGGAATCCAGAGATTTGTGTTGAACTTTTGTAACACTAAAAAGAAGTCAACCATAAGTATGTAATTTCAGAAATTGTTTTTCATAATCAAATTGAATTTCATCATGGATATCCCCAGTAGGTGATTTGTGGTGGTCCGAGAAGATTCGACTATAGTTCTTTCTTGGCTCAGACTCTGGCCAGAGTACTGCTGTCTATGTGTCAGAAAGTATTTCCATAAGACTGGGGTCAAAGGAAATGCTGTGCACAAGGTCATCTAAGCAAAGAGCATTTATTTTTAAGCGGAAGATGGCCTTGAATGTTATTTACGTGTTTAAAGCTTATACCACCATTCGACCGATGTATAGGAAAGAATGGGCCTTATAATAGACGTGAAGATTCCCATAAGAAAATTTGTTTGATGATAAACCCCAAGGCTTGCGTTACAGTTCACACTGCCAGAAAATGTATTATTTTTATATATAAAGGGTTTTCCAATAGGGTCTTGACAACTTTGCATTTGATTTGTAAACATACTCTTTCACTAATCATCAATTTGTTCAGTAAACTCAACATTTTTGGTAAAGTAAACGAACGAGCAACGAGTGCAAATTTTAAAAATTTTCTGCCGAAATTCGGAGTCGGTGACCGCAACTTTAAGAGCGTTAACTCTAATTTTTGGCTCAATGGGTTCATCAATAAGTAAAATATGCGTTATTGGTCGGTTGAAAATCCACATGCGCTTCATGAATCACCACTTCATCCACAAAAAATAACTATTTGGTGCAGTTGGCAAGCAAACCGGCGTTATTGGGCCATATTTTTTAATCGATGATAATGATCGTCACGTTACTCTGAATGGTCAGCGTTATCACGCCGTGATTACCGACAAGCCACACAGCACATGTTACAATCGATTTATTTAAGTATATTATATTTATATTTATATTTAAGTATAGTGAGCGTGATATCCCAAGAAATGGGCCGGTCAATTGGTAGCCTCGTTCGTGCGATTTAACGCAGCTTGACTATTTTCTGTGGGGCTACGTTAAGTCATTGGTTTATGCCAACAAGCTGACGACGTTGGAAGAACTGAGAGCCAACATTGAACGCGAAATAGCGGCCGTTTCTGCCGAAATGTGTGGCCGAGTCGTTGAAAATTGGGTCTAACGGTGCGGTGGACATATGATCGAAGTCAAGTTCCATTCATAAATATTTTGATTGTACTTCAAGCCGATAATAAAGTTTTAGAAATATCTCAAATGGTTTGCGTCTTATTTAAAAAAAGTTATCAAGTTCTTATTGGAAAGACTTTTATTATATATTTTCGACACGAAATGATTATTTTGTATTACAGTACTCCCCGGTTAGTTGCGTTTGCTAAAATTCATGTTTTTAAACGCATTTAACCGAGGAAAGCAATTCCTAGAACCCCGCTTAATTGCTTTGCAGACGCAATAAAGGAAACCACACTTTATTTACCTGTAAAACGCAATAAAGCCGATTTTAAAAATTAAAAAAAACTGTTGCATTCTCCACAACCATGTTTGAAGAAACTATAGTTCCAGACAACCTTATTTTATTAAACTAAACTGTAATAGCTCCGTCCACTTGGGGAAAAGCTCCACTCCTGAATCGTTTGCTTGTCAGATTACAAGTCTTCGACTTTTCAAGAATGGTATCTTGATTCTGTATAATCCGATTCAGCGTCAACCTGCAGCATCCATATTTGGCACACAATCCACTTTTGTTGTTTTCCGTAGCTTTAGAAATTATTCGCAACATTTGCTTCAAGGAAAGTGAGTTTTTTTTGTTTGTTCAGGATTCAAGCATAACTATTAATCTCATAAATGCAATGTATGACATATGTACATTCCTAATTATTCATCCAATTAATTATTTAGGTCAATCCCCAGCAATCGCAAAACTTTTTGATTCAAATTTGACAATTAACTTATCAACTCTTCTGGATTTTTTAAGCCGTAAGCACATGTTAATTTAATATTTTCAACTCTGCTTGATTTTATTCAAGCTGAAAACACAAAAATTTATTTTTTATTGTGGTTGTTCAATTATCCAGGAGATTTTATATGCACTTTTATAAAAAACATAACTTTATTCAATGCAATAAACCGGGTAGGGCAGTAAAGACGGTACGCATTTAAACAGAAAAAGTTAATTTCTTATGGAATTTTTTATTTGCTTAGTTTTTCGATTAGTTAAACGGGGAACGCAATTAAGCGAGCGCCAATTATCCGGGGATTACTGTATTAGAAAATAATTGTGTTCAGACACCGTTTAGAAATGTATTGATAGCTAATTGGATGAATTAAAACTTAAATAAGCAGCATATCGATGAATTTTATCATCCTACTGCGCCAGACGTGCTTGCACATCCTGCACATATTGTGAGTGCGGCCGTGAGCACAGTATCACACCAAAAATCGCTGATGTGCATCTGTGTTATAATACTACCGACGCACAGTGGTTCGAAAACAGATTCACTCTCAAAAATATATAACTTATTTCTTTTTAAAGATAAAAGGATGAATACTTAGGCTTTGAAATAATGAAATTTTGTTTGTTCTTTTTATATAAGACTTTTAAGTTATGTTACGCTCTCCAGATGTGTATGAACTGGATTGAATGAGGGAAGATGAATTACAGTTTCATCGGATTTCTATTTACATATGTACCACGTCCGTCATTGATCAGTAGACCGTTATGAGAAAATATTTAATGATAGCAATTTTACTTTATCAAGTAACTAGGCAGCGGCAAACAACGTTAACCGTCAAATGTCTGTTTGAATATAAAAAAAATCTGAGAAATTAAAACACGACACAGAGGACTCTCTCTGTATCATCACTTCCTCGAATTTTTTAGCCCAATTTTAAATGAATTTCCCTCAATTTTCCATGCAGAAACCTCTCTAAGTCAAACTCCCTCTAAACAAATTATGGTATCCCGTGACAAGTCGACTTAAGGAGAGTCCACTGTATATCTTCTACATACTACAAAACGCTATTATTTTCTTTTTTTTGTAAATAATTGAAGCTCTGCCCTTTTCCGGAAATGCATAACACTATATACTTCTGAATGAAAGGTTTCCGGGAAATGCTTTTGAAAAGTCTGTACGCGTAATTCAGTCATATCAATATTTTGACACACTGCACTTTCGCGATTGATTTTACTAATTTCTTTAAAAATAGAAGAATAGTCAATATCGAAACTAAATTGCATGTAATTAACTATCGATGTTCATCAAAATAATTCGGGGAACCCTTCTTTCGTAAAAACCATTTATGAGATGGCTTTGTGTGGAGACTTTCCACTGTGCGATGATGAGATGAGGAACGTGATGCAATGAGATGTTAATAGCATGTTGAATTGATGTAGCTTGTGCAGTAAACAATTGTCAAGTTCTTATCACGTTTCCTTGATATTTGACGTTAAATCTTCCCTGCTCAAATTCAATCACGATTGATCAATTCGTTTTAAAATCGTTGAAGTCCAGCTCGTGCAGTAAACAATTGTTAAACTTGGCGGATTCCAGTTTCCTTGGAGAGCAATTATTTTGCTAAGAATCATTAACTATCTGTAGGTTCATACCTGTTTTTAAACACAAGAGAATGCAGAAATAAAAAAAAGCTAGGATTGGCTGAGATGTGGTTTGGTTACTTTTTTAATATATTTGTTGACGCTTTAACATTTATTATGCTAATGTGTACACGCTCACACTTAAAACAATTTCAATAGTGACTTTTTGTGACTGCTCCAATTTCTCTTTGAGTTCAATAAATATGCGAGCTTTAAGATTGGTCCTTACGATTTGACAGCATTTTTTACATCGGAAACCAAAGGCACCAATCAGAATCCGATTTAATCATTTTTTTGGGATGTAATTTACGTTAATAGATTAAAGGGTCTATTTCTCTTTAGTCTTCTCCTGGCGAAGAATTCTTTCATTGGTATAGAGTATAATACGATGTTTCCTGCTTATGTGTGCTATCTCTTCTTCTATGGCTGGAATTTCAAATCGTGATGGATGTCTGAGTTTGGAGTATATCAGTCTGCATTAGTTATAGATCCTAGAATTTTAGATTGCTTCTTTGAATTTTATGTCCCCCAGACCCAAATGTATCTGGACTGGGTTTTATTATTGTTTTGTAAAGTAATATTTTATTGTTTGTTGATAACTTGGAATCCATCCTAAGAAGCCATGAAAGTTGATTATATCTTAGTTTTATTGGATATCTTTTCATTTGTATATGGAACTTGCAGGTGAGCTTATTGTCTATGTGCATTCCAAAATATTTTGCTACTTTGTTAACTGGAATGATTTTGTCCTTATTTATAGGGAAGAAGTTATGTCTTCGCTGATTTGAATGCTCCATCAAACCAGTGCATTGTTCGGTCCAGGAAGAGCTGGGCACGAGTAGTTTCAGTATCTAGATTACCATACATCGGACGTCAGTAAAATTGTATCGTCTGCAAACGTAGCTACCATAGTAGTACTTGTTGGCCCTCTTGGTAGGGGAATGTCAGCAGTATATAGTACGTACAGTAGAGGTCCTAGTACAGATCCTTGGGGCACGCCTGTCTTTACCTGAAATATCTTCGATTTCTTGTCATTATATTTCACAAAGAAGTATCCTTCAAAATAATGTGAAAAAAAGTGAAAGTAGGTTTTGTAGTTTACACAGTAGTCCTTTATGCCAAACTTTTTTAAATGCTTTTGTTAAGTCAAGAAAAATGCATATGCAGTACTTCTTTTCTTCAAAGTCAATCGTGCTGATGCTGAACTCAGCAACGCTTTAATTTCATCTTTGTAGTTTAGTATTATGAAAAGTTTGTACTATAGTTCCCTGGGGATTGTATTAATATAAAGCAAAATATAATTGAATCAGTTATAAAATATGTACATATAAAGTTACGTGCACTTAATTAGAAACAGCAACAGTTCGATTCTTACTTTCCTAATAATACATTCGTTTTGATCATAGGAATTGCAGTATTTTAATGAAATTTTAAATATATCTTTCATTTTTAATGTAGGAAGAGCACACAAATTTTAAAATTTAATTCAGGATATTTGCAAAAAGCGCCGTTATCTTAGATTTTGTGTCTGGTGAGAAGTTTTAAAAAATTCGTGCACAGAATTAGAAACGCTCCCATAATTTGTGGTTTTTGCTATAACTTTAATAAAAAATGGGAATTTACAGTTAACTATATTTTCTATTAGAAGTAAAGTAAAAATATAATAAAAAAATGAGTCGAATTTATTAAAAAAAAGATTATCGTTTTTAATTATATCCACGACCACTTTTTTTTAAATTTTTCTTACCTGACATGAAAAACGTAACATAATGGTACTTATACTTTACCTAACACAAGTACTTTATCTATTACTGTACTCTATTCTACATTAAAACAAAGAATGTACTGTTTCAAATTGCATGATGCTACGATTCAACTGCGTTTTTAAGAAAACATTTATACAATTTTTAGTTTTTCTAATTACGTGCACGTGACTATATATTTTATTGGATTATTAAATGGATTAGTAAAAACAACTTGTGGTGTCATAAAAAAGAATAACATAAATATCTACAGTATAGTATGTGAACTTAGCGAGAATTTTGCGTAATATACATAAAAGTATATGTATGTAAATATAAACATAAGAAAAGAAAAATAAACTACAAAATAGAGTAGTAAGTAAATAAATAATTTAGCATAAATATATTGTTGTAATATATGTATGTAATATGTAAATAAATTATTAAATACGAGTAAATAAATAGAAATAAATAACTAAACGAATACACAAGTTAATAAATAATTAGAAGAAAACAATAGATACATAAGTACATAAGTAGCTAATTTCATAAATACAGACAAAAACTCGATTATAATATATTCGTGGGGAGATAACTCTTTCTCTTTCCTGTGAAAAATATAGCTTTTATTTCTATATATCTATTCAGCGTTAATTTTTATTTTCATTTGTCGTTATGTAAAATGTTGAAATGCTTACAGCAGCGGTATTTCCTCTTCAGTATATATTAACAATATCGCTTCCAGTATATTTAAGTAAGATTCTTTGGTCAAAATTCAAACAACGAAGTGTATCGAAACAGCTCCATACCAATAGAAACATGTCCATAGAATAATTTAATTTTGAACTACTACATTACCACCATACATGCCAATACCTGTTCAGGGTATTCCACGTTGGTCATCTGATATTTGCTTTAATCATCAATGATGTCGATATCACAAAATGCTCCATTTTATCTATGTGTATACGTAGATGATGTGAAAACAAGCTGGAAAATACCCATTTCGGCCAACTGGCTTGAACTCCAAACCATTTGATGTCGCAGCAACTTTTTCGAACTAAACGACTATGCTTTACTTAGTAATCACATCATATTGGGAACAAGATTTTAAATTCCACATTGACCAATATGATTCCCTGAGAAAGAAGTCCCTAGGCTTCATAAGAAGCTGGTCTAAAGAATTCTCGAACCCCTACGTTAGAAAATCCCCCTACATCACTTACGTCAGACCTTTACTTGAATATGCTAGACAAATTTGGGCTTCATAATACGTCAGCCTCATTTGAAGCTGTCCAGGGTAGATTCTTAAGGTTTGTATGGCATTTTACTTTACCAGCAACCCTTGCAAACCCTTAAAAATGCTGAAAATAGCTGTCATGTGCATTATGTGTCAATTGGAAAAAAGGAACTCCAACCCCTGTCACCTAGGTCTGTGCCTGTTTTCCAACTTCACCTCCAAATGTCTGCAGAATGTTGCGGTATGCAATCTGTCTTTATTTCAAATTCTCTGGAATTTCACTGATCACACGATCCACAGAATTCCCTAGCTGCCTACCAGCTGCCCCTTTCACAGTTAGTTCGTTTGTAATTGGTAATTTATCTCTAAGTGAAATATAGTAAATAAAATAAGCGTTATTATTGAAATTTAAATATTCGAAAAGAAATCAATCATATTTCAAAAGCAAACCACAACAATTCAACGAAAGGAAATCCCAATTGATGGAGTGTGCATGATTTCAATTGAGCTCGCGAATCTTCACATTAAATCGTCAACACAATCGACAGTAACAGGCTACCAGAACGTACAACGGAAAACAATCTCTAATTAAGCAGACACCAATTACAGTGTCGACGCGAGTTGAAATTGATTCTGTTGCTTGGTCAATTGACGCAACAATTACTTTCAAAACATCTTAAACAAAAGTATTTTTGTTTGTTTCTTTTTGCAATTTTTCTTCATTTCTATATGACCCATTAATACAGCGAAACATGTCAACGTCAAGTGATAGGTTAGCGACATACTCATGAGATATCAACGTGCGTTGCCATACCTCTAGTTTCTACATGATCGATGCAATAGTCTAGTAACACACAAAACAAAAATATAATACGTGAATAGTTATTTACGTGCGGATGGGGACTTTTGGAGGCTCGTCCGCGCACACATTGATAAATAAAGTTTAGTATCTATACCGACCGCGACGTTCTCCGACTCTCAGGGTAACCAACAAGTAGTTAATGAATGACAGCGGGCTTACTTGGAAATTAATTTCATCGTATGCTTAGCTTATTTCAATATTGATGTGAATGTATGCGGATACAGTTGAATGTATGTTTTGTGTTTCTCTCTTTTGTGTCTATGTATATGAAAAAAAAAAAAAAAAAAACGTGACCCGAGAAGTGCTATCCAAAGCGTGACGTCACTGACTTTATTATTAGGTTCGTACGTATCCACACATAAATCTTATTTGAAGAAGAGTGTTATATTTTTGACCTTCCCAATGTCATTGACTTGAATTCTTAGATGTTTTTTTTTTCCGATTAGTCCAGATATACTTTGAAACAAATGAACATGTCGAGATACGTAGATATGCATGTTTAAGGGTAAAACAATTGAATTGAAAGCCAAATGTATTCATTCATCTTAAGTGCAGTTATTAATAGATTTCGTTTCTTGGATAACAACAGGTGGCTTGTTTTGTATTATTTGGCATTTCCGTAGACTCGATTGTATTACAACAAAACTGTTGTAATTAGTCGGGGTCATCCGATTTTATTGAGATTTAATGTAACATCACCCTCTCATCCATAGCTTCACATGTGGTTTTAAAATGATATTTCTGAATTACATATTTCAATAGTGGTGTAGCTTGAATAATAGTTCACCATTAGTTAACAAGAAAACAAAATCTTTAGTATTTGGTAGCACTCATCGTACTGACGAAAACTTACGTCATCAAAGGATGATTTTTTTTCCTAAGGTGCTTTCTGAGACTGTAGTGCCCTGTTAGAAAACCTGTTAGCACATGGAGGTTGTCCCTGTTTATTTTCATACATGCCTCAAAGCTTTCTTAGCGTTGTTCAGGCTTCTGGCCGGTCCCTTCTTTCTGGTTTTTTCAAACGACCTTCTTTGGGGACATGGTCTTCTAGACCGCAGAATGGTTTTGGGCCTGTTAAAAGTGCCGATGTTCCTTTTCTATAGTTCATTGCATTCTATCCATACATGGCCAGGTATCCAGCAGAGTTTTACTCTGTTCCTCCTGCTTTACTCTTTGAGCATCTGTATGCATTCATACAGAAGGTTACGTTTGATGATTTGTCTAGTGCCAAGACAGGCACGACTGTCAGAAATTACCGCACCTGTCTATGGCATAATTTTCTGCTTCAAAGATGCTGATGCGATTTCGTTACCATTTCATCGTATTACTGCTCAGACTGTTACGTTGCTCCAGCCCTTTTTTGTGCTGATCATGGTTCACTTGACATCATGGATTAGAGAATGATTTATGGCCAGTTTCAGAGAGGTTTAAACTTAAGTTCAGCTGAAACGAGATCAAATTTTTGGTTTAACTCATCCGGTTTCATAGTGAAATCTGAATTTCAGTTGAGTTGAAATTTATTTGTATAAAGCGTGTACAACTGGTGTGTGTACTTACTACAACAATTGAATTATTCCTTGATGTATTTGCTATATTTTGTAGGTTTAAAATTAATTTGGTGATATCCTCTGCGGCTTTTGTAGTCCGTCTGTGATGTTATCGGTAAGGGGAGATAGATAATACAAACAAAATCACTTAAGACAATCCACCCCTGGCTCTGGCCAGTGAAAAGCAAATAATAAAAAAAGGAAATAAAAAACTATAAAGTAAAAAGCATAAAAAGCCGCAAATCATTTTTCATCATCAAATGTCGAAATACAAAAAATGTAAAATAGAAGGAAAATGGGAAATGGATTGGATTCCATTTTTAAACATCAGTTGTATTGAGAGCAAAATGCTATTGCTCTCAACAGAGCGAAATAAAATGCAGTTGTGTTGCTTAACTTAGGTACCCTTTCGTTTAACTTAAACGAGAATTTGAACTTAGTTTAAGTTTTAAACGAAACTGTGAAACCGCATAAATTGTTTAAATGAAGCTTAAACCAAAAGTGGAATTTGAACTTGTACTTTGAAACCGGGAATTAGTTCCGCCGATCATTGGAGCACCTCTGTCTGAAGCTGTAGCATAGCCTCGCTTGGCAGTCACCCCTTCAGCAGTCGCGTTGGTCGACTTAAGCCCGCGCACCACGCCAAAGCGTACATCTTGCGGTTGGTACATACACATATATGCTTTTGTAAAATTTATAGAACAATGGTTTCTTCTATTGCTAACCAAATTGTATCATGTTCTAACTAGAGCGTAAAATTTCTCAATAAACAACTGAATCTAGTGTCAGGTCGTGAATATTAACACACGATGGCGTTCAGGAAAGCTATGTTAACTCAGAGTCTAGATTTAGTACACATGGATAAAAGTTCACACGTAGAAAAATCTCAATGTCAAACGTATTTGCCGAGAGTCTAATCAGTACAGCCGATAACGTGTAACTAATAGAGGTTCATTAATTTATTTGAAACATCTATTGTGCAGCATTCTCAAATGATAAGCTTTTATCAGTTCCAAAATAAATTATCAATATAAAATGGTTGGATGTATAAATATTTTCATATATATGTATGTATAACTGATAAATTTCTTTGTCTGAGTGTAGCAAATGAGATCGCACTATCTTTTCTGCCCTTAATATTACCGCCATTCGAAGTTATGTATGTTGAAGTAAATATTGAGGCATATTAAAAGTACTTCTCAGAGCCAAAAAATATATTATTTATATTCAGCTCATTGAGCTTTTGTTAAGACCTTGATCTTCTCCCTTTATGAGACAGAAGAGTGAACCGAGCCTTTAATAAACAAATTCGAATTATTATGAGGATAATTTCGGTTACCATCATGAATATTCGATATCGACTAAACGATTTCGATTTGCCTCCTTCATGCAAACTAAAAGCAATTACTATAGTCTGGATAGTCATTTTTGGACGACATCTGATTCCTATCTTGGTGTCTCAATAAAGAATGCAATTTTGCATTGATAGAAATTTGTATATGATACTACAGAATAAATCTTTATTTACAATGTTTTGCTTTTACTTTGGAACGGATCAGTGAAAATGATACAAAATCAGGATTATCAAATGAGGAAAATTATTATTCCATACATTTATGGTGATTTCATTGCCCTGATTTCAAGACCTTAGAAAGTGGAGCTGGAATTTGGTAAGGAAGAATATGCATATAATTTTTCCATGCAACTCAACTTGTACAGTGGCGGAAAGACAAATAGAACCCCATACTTCATAATATGAAATTATACGAACTTCATGTATAAAACAAGACTAAGACGTTAATGTTTTGATAAATCCTTATGAGTTTATATTCGTTTTGAACTTAATATCACATTTCATTAACATTTCCATGATATAACTTAACGTTTATTGAAAAACGGACAAAAATTAATAAGAATATCCGAAATATAATACAGTAATATAATTAGCACACAGAAAAATTTAAAATTGCTTAGAGTTTCATACTTTTATAAGTTAGATCTTCTTAATTTTTGTACATTTTTCGCTTAAGAAGTAAGTCCAAACCATCCCACAGATTCTCAATAGGATCGAGGACCGGAGTCTTGAAGCCACTTTTGTACTGATTTAGCAGTAGGTTTCTGGTCATTGTCATGAACAAACCTCCATTTTATGGGCAGATTTTCGAAGGCAAATGGTTCCATATGCATTTGATGCTGATAATAGGCCCAAGAAAAAGCTCCCCAAACCATGATATTTCAATGTGTACTTTAAATTGATGGCTTGAACTTTGGGGCGATGAATATACACTTTTCCATCTGATCGAAGCCTATTCAAATTCGACTCATCGCTCCAAAAGACATTTTTTAAAAAATGAAGAGGTTTGTTCAAATGCCTTCGCAAACTCCAAAAGTTTTTTTTTTCGATTTTTGGTTGAAACAAGTGATTTTTCGCCGGGCTATGCAACCATGTAGTCCTGCCTCTGTTAAACGTTAATAGAAATTCTTGTGGAGGTATTAGCACCATAATCGTCCTCAACTTCTTTCCTGATTTCAGTTGAAGTTTTAAATGGGTCCTTTCTACATGCTGCTACAATTGATCGATCGATGGCCTTTGTCGTTTTCGAACTCGTTATTTCCGTATTTCCTATGAATGTTCTCAAATTGTTAATGTCGTTTAACGTGATTAATGGCTTTATAAATCATTGTTTTTGACAATATAAGTCTTTCTCAATGTCTATAATTCTTTTCTTATTTTCAAACATGTTGAATTAATTTTTTTTCGACAGAACAATGAACTCGTTCTCCCGTTATAATATGAAAAAATTTAACTTAAGCTTACTAAAGTTAAACTTGCAATTTTGTAAACAAACTTCTAATTAGAAGAACAAAATAATACAAAACTTACGCAAAAAGCGATCTAAATTCAATATTTTCGCTTGAACAAATAAAGTGCTAATTATCCTACCAATTGATTCTCTGACCTGACTTAATTCAATGCACAATGACTTATCACAATGTCGATGGTATCGTAAAATGCAACAAAATAACAGTTATACACGCAGTTATGCTTTATTTCAACATTGGCATTTAATCTGTTGTGCGGAATTCACATTCCGATTTTTGGATGCAATGTAATAATTTTGTTTCTAAGTACAGGGTGCTATTTAACTTTCCGCCACTGTATACAAAAAGCAATGATCTAGATGATAGTGATGAAGTTACATGACCTTAAGACTTACTGACCTGAACAGCATGAATAAATAGCAGAGAAAGTGTTTCTGGGCTGTTTGGCGTAGTCAAAGAGATCGCCTTTCTTGTGCATCAGGCAAAAGAATAACCTTTAGCTTGCATGATCCCTTGCTAGCTGTGTCGAGTTGCGCATATTGTCTGAAGAGTGTGTGCCACTTCACTGTGCAGTCCACAACTTATCACGGTTGAAAATGCAATGTAGAAAAATGCAGCATAGAAGACGAGTATAAGAAGAGTCACTTAGGAATTCGAATAGTACCAATTCCGTATATATTTTTCAGGTGTTTCGAGAATATAATAATATGGATAGCGCTACAGCTAAAGCTAAAGCTCGAGGTGGATATTGATTTGCCTTGTTCTTCCACGTGAGCGAAATCTGTATTTGTATACCAATTCCGAATGGTGAAGTTTAAGAAGTTCTATCCTTACCGGTATACTGACTCAGCAAGGCGAGAGAATATATGTAATTGTGTTTTAATAAAGTTGTTCGTGACGAGTTATATATAGGAGCCCAGTATATACAGTGGATTCCACTTATTTGGGACACTGCGGGCTAAATTTCCTTGTCCCAATAAGGCGGCTGTCCCAATAACCCAAAGTGAGTAAATATCTCTTTATTCATAAATAAAAAATTGGTGTTTTAATGCAACAAACTCTTACAACTATTATACATAATGCAAAAGACATCCGCTGGGTCTTTCTAAATTTGGTTTTGAAATTTTTGAGAGCTCAACTATAGTATTGTCAAACGTTATCACCGGATTACGTCTAGAGCCTCCATTTCCTGTTTCCTTAATGACGTTTGAGTTTTTCGCGTTGCTCTCCACGCTTAGATGAACTGAGATGATGATGATGCATATTCATACACCTTGTGCAGGAGGCATCCGGAAGAGTTATAGACAGCAGTTCAGCCATTAAGCATTCGCTAAACCAAAAAGAATATGTGATTAGATGAGAAGTAGTTGACAGTCAGTTCAATTTATTTTACTCCAAAGTGCACATAATCTAAATAGTTGTCTACATACCTATACATATTTATATTTTACTTGAGTATAACTTTAACACTTGCAAGCACGCATTGATTTGATATTATTTATCACAAAGAGGCCTATATTGAATGGCTCTAATTATCTGTGTGATCACACAACACCGGTATGCATTTTACATTTGTTCTCTTACTCATAACTTATTGGACTCAATCAACCGAAAACGAAAAAAAGCACAAAATTCAATAACAGATCCAGTTTTGTTTTCTGTTCGTTTACCCTTGAAATGACATGCCGGCATATAATGCTGACAGTGTTATAATTTCATTTGTTTCGCTTCGAAAGCGTAATGTTGCTAGAGTTTATCACAGCGAAGGCCAACACTGCGTTACACTTTAGTTTTGAAACGCATTCGTGATGAATTTAACGTCACCGATGAAACTGAAACACGCCCATTACACGGTATTTAAAAGTACTCTTAACCAAATAATTTGAATAGAACTAAAACCGTGTGCAAGTGGCTTCCCAGCTCCATACATACATACATGAGTAGACAAGCATTGGAGACCGCATTTTTACGATATCTCTCTTCAACAAAACTTGAACTTGTTTTATCTAGTACAAAGTTCAGAAAGTAGCCCTTAAATATATGGAAAATACAAACAAAATTATTCACTATGCTGTCAAAATATCAGTCTGATCATGCGCTAAGTGAATACAAATTTTACTTCGGCCCTACGCGCCAGCCAGCCGTCTGCTTGGCGATCGTGTTCGTGAGAGAGAGAATGCATGTATACATTTTTTTCTTACAAAAAGCTATTTTTTCTGCCAACCAGCTGTTGACGGTGGTGTGTATCTTTGACTTCAACGACTAGGTCGATGAGGAGAAGCATAAAGGGGAATGAAACACACACTATATTGCATTACGTTTTAACAGTGTTTATAACCATAAGTTGCCTCAGACGACTTTGACAGTCGTATCAAACAGACGCTCCGGACCGGTCTCGAGTTAGCTGAGTTAGCAAAAGTCGTTGATCGTGATAAAGTTATATCGTGAAAAATACCAAAATAAACTCAAATATAATTCAAACAAATATTATACTAGTGTGTACGGGTAATAGCCTAACGTTTAATTGTCCTGTTTCCTTTAGAAAATACAACGTCGGCGGGCATCACGAGCGCTAAAGAAAATAGATTTAATTCAAGCACCACCATGAGTCTCCAAAGGTGAGTAACACTTGATTTCTCTTGTGAATTAAACAAAAATAAAATATCATGCCACGTGCGAAAAGTAGATAAGTGAACGAACAGATACAAAAAGATATTGGTGAAATATTTTGTTTATTCTAAAATAAATAACTGTGAGTTTTTTTTCTTAATTTGTTGCGTAAGTTTGATGTACAATTGTGTGTTCTTTTTGACTTTCACATCCGCTAATACATATTGATAAATGCGTAAACTTAAATGCGTTACTGTGCTTCGATATGCTGCCTGTGTTGGGTGTGCATTTAAGAAATGCAAACGTATCTAGTGCTTCACATTTTGTTTGCCTGCAGCTTGGTAACGTAAAACAGTGGTGTTGAAATTGCAAATGAGCTCTTGACTGGCGTCAATCAGTTATCTGCCGTAGAATATTGACTGTTTTACTCTATCCAGTTGTTGCTATTGAAATTTTGAATCGTTTGGGGGACATCGCAGGTCAAACGTTTAAAAGGCAATTTTGGCAATAATTTATTTTAATGACAAAATTCGAAACGCCTAGTCACTATATTATTGTACTCTCTTCGTTAAATGATTTTAATTTAGATCACGCATCAACTGAAATTAATAAAGAAACGGATTGAAACATCGTGGAACGCTGAAGCTGATAATCCCCCCAAAATGTTCACAACTTTGACATATTTGAGAGTTTTTTCGAATTTAATGCAGTCACAGAATTTTATTGTACATGGTCACGCATCGTGGACTGAGCATGAGCAAATTTTGTAAAATTGGCAACTTGTGAAAATATTGTATTATTTCAGTGGATATGAACGTGAGTGTATACACGACCATGTGTACTTGTGCCCTCACGCCGTCAAATTGGAGTTGGTGTGTACGTGAATATCCCCTCGTTCAAAAATCTCTGCCCGTCAGCGGAATTTCACTGTAAGGAAACAGGAGAAAGTCACTCTAGTGTAGTAAATGCAGTGTGTTGTCTAACAATTTAGAGTACAATTCAATTTTATTGGTTATGACGACCACTTAATTGTGAAAATATGCATTGTGATTAACAGTGAAACCTGCGAAAGTTGGCCAGTCGTGGTGCAAGGATTTTTAGCCATCTTAGGCAGGTGGCCAACTTTCAAGGGCTTACTGTACATATTTCCTTTTTTCTTTCAATTGTTTTCACGAATTCGCTTACAAAGGCGGCCCGATGCAACAGTGAAAAGATACTGGGCCAAATTAACTGCTCACATTCGTCTATATGTAATTGTACTACTGTCCTCATCATGTTCTGTCACAGCTATGAAAATCAGTTTTTTCTTGTCTTTCTTGTCTATGTACCACAAGCAATAGCAGCGGATACCCCATTTCAATCATTACTATTGATTATCACCACATTAGGTTCTTCATTAGGTTTCTTCAATTTTGTATGTCTCTTTAATAGATACAGACATTTGAGAAAAAGCTTTGAGGATCAGAGTTTTTCCTATTTCTCCAAAAGAAATATTTAAGCGTGTTTGATAAATTCATTGTTTTTAAGTTCACTATAGCAATAACAATTCAAGGACTAGGATTTGATCTAGGACTTTGAGTTAATTATATATTAAATAAAAACCACCTCACATAATATTCAGTATATATATTTTTTTAAGGATTTCAGCTATGAATGCTGTTTTGATGCCACTTGGGTTGCGAGGCTTCAATTCCTGGTTTCACGGAGAACTTTAATGAAATGGTCCATGTTATGAAATTCCAATGACATCAGATTGGTCCAAGTTTGTTTGCTATTTGAATACTTTTACAATGAATCAGTGTTTTTCAAATCAATAACTTAATGCATTGTGTATACATACATGGTTAATGAATTAGGATGTCGTTTGAGGAGTTCACATCTGCCCCGAGTAGACAAAATCCTATAGCTACCTATAGTGATTGATTGTCCTAGGTGGTGAATGAAGTGATGATCACTAGATGTGAAACCTTGACGCTCGCCCTTACACCAATGCAAGAGAGCGTTGTTATACTTTGCGACACTTAATGTTTGTATCGATCAAATGTTGATGCTCTCATCACGATTGCGCTCTTCCATCTCTTATCGCGTAGGAAATTTTGGTGAGATCGATGTATGGATTGGCGTCAGTCGAATCTCCTAGTCTTCCAAGAAGCTAGTCTATTTATATATATAATTCGTGTCCTCATTCTCATTAAGACCAGCTTGTTTCACTTATTCTACGATCGACATTGAAACTTTTACACCCCAACGCTGAGAACGTGCGAAGATGTCAATGACATCTGTGTAACGAAACAGCTCTTCGTACACGCACCTTAATTTGTTTTCGAATCGTCTTTATTATATTTACAATACCTCAAGTGCAGGACATTCTATATTATCGATGGTGATTTCTACCGCTCATTTAAAGACTGGCTTACACGACCAAATTACAATTCATATAATTTATAGTCAGGCTCGTTTAGAATGTCCATTGTGTCGTCAGCTGTGTTGCACGTAGCCCGCGCAATATTCTTATATTTATAATCCAATTTGAGTCAAGCCGAAGACCAACATTATTTATCATGATCTTGGTGGGTATAGATTTAGTGCTCGGGATATAGATACCGTTAAGCGCAATCGAAAGCTGATACGATTTCTGCACACATGCGAAATGGGGGCCTCACAGTTGATGTAACGAAATCTGACGAAATAAGACCGTCTTAAAGGCGCCTAAATTCATATTTCAATCGTCTGGTGAAGTTGGTTGCATCTATTTCCAAATCCACTAACTAACTCGCAGTTGTTGAATGCAAAACTTCCTAGGGCACCAACCAAATTGGACCCTATGGATTGTATACGGTGGTAGTTCGTCCGATTCGAACATATGGATCACTAGTATGGTGGCCTTCCCTTATTAAGAAATACAATATTACAGAACTCATCAAGGTACAAATAACAGTGTGCATAGGCACCACAGGTGCTCGACTCCTTCAGATGATTTTACGGTGATGCTACATACGTTTTCTGCCCTTGGACGTACATATAAAAAACACTACAACCCACCACGCCATCAGGCTCAGAATTTTTGGATGCTGGAAATCAAAACCCGATGGTCTTAGCACTGTCCTCAATCTTATACCACGGACTAAGTATACAGTCCCTAGAAATAATCTATTACCTTGTCATTCTAATCCTAGAGAGAGCGAAATGGCATAGTGAGCAGATGTGCAGGGATCTTAACTGCACAATCTACAATGCTACTACGGCTCTAAGATGGACGGCGGGTGTCAAAATTACTGGCAATTCTAGTGTGTTCCAAGAGGAACTACAGTACACTACATTTATAAGAAACACGCTTATGAGAAAAAGCTATAAAGAAACGCTAATAAAAACACCATGCCCCATCCAATATATACCAATGCAAAATATACCGTTTAAGAGAAAACCGTTATCATGTATAAAAGAAACCGTTGTAATGTCACCAACCAACGCCTATAAATGCAAATTGCAAATTAAATTTTTAGGGAAGTTCTGTTTATAAAGTATGTTTATTTTTAAATTTATTTAAATCGAATTACAATATGCACAGGAATGAGGATTAATAACATTAAAGACAAAATTATCAAGATTTAAATTAATAAATATCAAAGCTTTTTGTATGAGACAGTAAAGAAACCTTGGCGACGATAATACAATAAAAAATTATTCGGGAATGAAAAATTTCGAAAATAACAAGTCCGATTTTGTTGCAGAGAGTGTAACAATTTGCAGTTCAGTTAAAAATCCCCAACTTCATTGCCAGTCCTGGTGTTTCCTTTCCTGAAAGAAAGATTTTTTTTTGTATCCACTTTTTCTTACAAGAAATATTTTTTTTATATCCGTTCTCCGGTTATAAGAAAAACTCGGTTAAAAAAAAAAGTTCGGGCATTTTGGAGTTTCTTATAAGCGAAAATACTATGCCCAAATATCTTGCCAAGGCAGAAGGTTGACACATGCATTCATAGTCAAGAAGCCATCAAAGCTGTTGCCTCGTTTGCTGCACATGCGAAATTATTACAAGAAAGCCGAGCTGAGAAAGCGTCTTTAGATGACTTGCTTATTTCGCTTATATGTGTTCCAGCTCACATTGACATCCCAGGAAATGAAAGGGCCGATGAATTTGCTAGGCAGTGATCTGCGCTTCAGTGATCGCTTGTAGAGAAGATACTCATCCCACTACAAGCAGTTAAGGCTAATATATCTTCACACTCATTCATACAGCAATCCACAGACCAGACGAACTTGTGGAATATCAAGAAAATATAGGCCTAAATAAACCCGTCTTCAACTCACTTGATGAGATTTTTGCGAGTGATATTAGGGGACTTATGTCCTTCCTAAATACCTCAATTTGGATTTGGAGATACCTCAAAATACACCTGTACCTTCCTTATTCATAGGTAACAGCTGTGGCATTAAAACGGCACATAGTGCTATTTAGGTTCTCAACGAACCACCTAACTTATTTACCTAAGTCTCATAAGGCACGCCAACTGTACAAATTTGAAAATGTAACTATCCGAGAATCCATATTCATTCAGAAAAATTAATTGCAACGTTAATAAATGCAAGAAAAAATATATACCAAATTGCACGCCGTATAAACATCTCATTGCATTCCACTAGTTAATCAAAACGTGCTACAAAGACCATCTGGCATTCTCAAAAATGCAGTAAATAAAACGTGATTGTTGGCTAAAACCTTCGATATACTGCAATCTAATTATGTCGTTATAAAACTGGCAAAACATATACCACTTGTCTATTTATACAAAATGTTTGTGAATCTGTTTGTGGAGAAGAGATGTTCATTTCAGTTGTTATTTTGGTGAGAGACTCTTATGACCGTCACTTGAAGCTAAAGGTCAATTGGCACTATGCCAGTAGGGATGGCTTAGTGCTAGAGGAATAACACATATGGTTTCACGTTGGCAACGAACTTTGCAATGAAACTTTGAGGGTTTCCGTCATCAGGAGCAAATTCGTTAACAGACCACGTGCATTGGTACCGCTGATAAGAGCGACCACACTCTGTAAAGCATTTAAAATAATTCAATTAAACGTTTTGCAATCTGATAAGTGGTAAACAATGTCCCGCTGAATTTCGTGATTGTGACTGACGTGTTGCTTCCGTTCGGAAGCGATCCATTCGAACCATTCACCAGGTCAAGCATGCTGGTGCTGCTGATGGAGATGGAGTCACAATCATTCTGGGAAAGGTTTAATCAACTTGAATGCTTTATATTTAGATATATAGATATGATATTGTAGATATAATTCAGTTGAAATGGCAAATGTCTGCGGGAAGGGAAAATAAAGCAAATGTAAGTTTACTGACATACATATGACTTACCCAATGCATAAATACCTATATGTGTGTCTAAGCTTTCGATGAGTCATAACTGCTTCAACACAATCTTTAGTGCTTTCGATTTCGTTTGTGTTCCAGAAGTGTGATACGTGAAGACAAATATTTTTACCAGTCTAAATGAATCGGAATGAAATGTTGATGCTGCCTATAAGTATGCAATGGATATTTACTTCTTAGGCAAGAACCGATTCAATGTTCAGTTTAATTTAAAATTCAATTTTGCTGCGGTTGTCATTTTGTATCTCGGATTTCAGAAGCTAATTATTTCAATTTGATTGACTGTAATAGGAACCATCGATAGTTGAGTTTAATTTAATGGTAAGACCTATAGCATTACAGCTATAAGTAGTAAGACTTTAAAACCGTTTGCAATATAATTGGTCTTTTGCCTTGTTTTATCGCTCGTGTTATACGTGCTATTACACGTGGATGGAATGACAAACCATGACATCAAATCAACCATACTAGGAACTTGGAATTTGGAATAGTTACTCCTGGTACTATAATATAAACATAATTTGATTAACGTAAGGACACGCCCACTTTTTACACAACACGAGTCTGAGTTTAAGAAAAGACATGTTAACTGTTAAGACTGCTTAAATTAAAATACTTCCGAAAATATTTACATGTTTATATAAATATATACATTTGAATTAACATTTATAGTACTAGAGGTACTGGATAGCAAAATATTTTGCAGTCTCATGCAAATTCTTGCAATTTCAACTTCGTTGCCACATGACTATTCTTGGGATCTGAGGTAGGCGAAGTCCTTAACTACACCGCGTTTTAGCTCTGGTGGCTGCATATTTACAATAATTACAGTACAAAATTTCGTCGAATTTACATGAATTGAATGTATATTTACGAAAGTTTCAATTAAAATCTGCAAATTGCTTATGAACAATCATTTTTGATAACATTTTCAAATAAGCAGACTATTCAAGCTTCATTGGAGTGTTGTGTTGATGATTTGTCTTCATTTTTCGGAGGGTTGCGTTTATTTTTGTAAATTCAAACAAACGTGTATGGGAACACGACTCCATGAAGGGTATGTTACGTCGCTAATGGTCGATCTGTATTGTACACCTATTTAGCTCATAATTTAAGTGAAATAAAATTTAACAATGACTTTGCGTTTGATATGATTGTACCCATGAGTTAGATTAATATATAAAATTTATTATTATTGTTTTTTCGACATTTTATCTCTTATACTCTCTATACTCTTCATTACATGTTAAGCGACATGCACTGTACATTTATATCCGAGATATACGCAGTTACTTATAAAATTTCTCCCTTTCATACTCCCTTTCAGAGTATTCCTATTCTACTGCACGTTTGCTGAACTTATTTCAAAACCGTACCGTGGCATCGGCATAAAATGTACAGCTCAGAGGTAGGATGGTGTTGGCATGAATTACTCTGAGTTTACTTTTGCTTAACCGAATATTGAAACAAATATGATCCTTGGTGTCAGAATTCGATGATGATGTTAACATTTGATAAGACGTTTTAGAATAACGTAACATATACATGTTAATAATAACAGGATCGAGACCGTTTTTGTCCATATATTACTCAATGGTTTTTGATTGATTCGGAGTGGGCTTATTACTACTACTACTACGTTATGTCGATTTTCTTTTTTTAATTTCTCTCTCCTTTACAGAGATTTTCTATGTAAGCAAGCGTCGAACGTTGTTCCGTGTTTTTATTTTCGATGCTTTTGAGCTTCGCTAATGGTTTTTGTAGTTTCAGGGCTTTTAACTACGAGGATTTTAAATGCAGTTGTTAGAATAGTTTGAGTTTCGCGCACATATTGACTATCCTATTTTGGTGGTGACAAGTGTGTCCTTTTGTTCTTTGCATCCTATATTTCATTATTTTTTTTTTGTTCGTGTTGGACCAAATGCTGGCTTTTAGCAGATTCTTAGCACAAGCATTCTCAATCGTTTCGTCTGCTCTGATCTGCGTCTACCCTGCCAGGATTGTGTTCCTCGCCAAATATATTTATACAACATGGTATACATAGACACTATGTCAACAGAAGTGTGCAAAATGATTGACAGATAAACAAATTTATGCATGAACGTTTGCTCTTCTTTTTCCGTTGATGGCAATCCGAGATGAAGCTGGATTTTAACGAACAACCCTCTCGTGCCGGAGGCGAGGTCTTTATCCAGCTGCTTCCAACTAGGTACGCCAAGTTGGCTTATGTCTTTCTCCACTTGTGTATAACAACGGTTTCGTGGATATCCCCAATTGCGTTTTTCCCCATGCGCTCTACATGGCTTATACCACGTTTCCACCAAACCGAAAACGCGAGTTTCGGATGAACTTTTACTCAAACCTCAATAGGCCGTTCCCACCGAGTTTGAAGTGGTTTCGATCTCAATTTTCGAATCAATTTTTCAGTGGCCGCCAGAAGAGTTGTCTGTTGACATGAAATAATAGTGTGGGAACACCACCATATATCTATATGATATGATATGATAGAATGAGAAAATGATCACCAAAATAAACTGAAGCTCTCTCTGTACCTCTCATGGACGGATGAATTCAACGGGGCTGCAATGAGTTTTATCAGAAAATGCGAGGTTTGTAGATCCTGAAAATGTATGGCGGAACCTGGCAGGTTCGGGGAAAATTGATGAAATCTCGCGGTTTCGTTTGGTAGAAACGATATTTTTCTCCAAATCCCATTAATGCAAACTAGACCAAAGAAACAGAAAACAGAACAAATAGTGTCTCACATCGATCGCAAATGTGCTCAATCCATTGTCAATGTTGAGGTAAGCGAACGGAGAAAGCTACAGTGAGGTTCTGAACAAACAGCTTCGCAACAATCGTCATAGTAGATATCTCAGTCTTAGCCCGTCCCATCCTATATAAATGCATTGCGGTGGTGACTGGTGCACCGAGGCCTTAATAAACCCTCAACCGGGAGATAGGTGGATACATTAGTTCCTGTGGTTTCTGTAGATTCGATTCATAGGACGCTATGATGAGGTGGTATATCAACTTAATCGTACATTTACAGGATGAGAACAATCAACAATTTTGCGCTGAATGCACTGGCTTATGTCCATAACATTTTCTCTTAGCGGAGGGCATTCCCTTCAAGACTTCAATGAATTGCATGTATCAACGCTAATGAATAAGGAACAATGAAGGTCAGGAATTCTTGGTACTAAGACCTCGATTCGCTGGCGGAAACAACAGAGTCAATTGTTGACTGGTGTTGGTTGTTGACTAGTGCGTAGAAGGACTAGCAGATTATTCCTCAAAACAGGAAGCTTCATAGCTTCATCAATAAGACGTGGTTCACAAAAACTGCAATAATTTTAACATCAGTGAGCATGGGTTTTTGTCAAGATGCAGATATTGTCCGATAAGATAATTTAACGACTGCTTGATTTGATAAAAAATATATATTTTGCCTCCTCCATGCAATAATGTACTTAAAAAGCGACTGTTACACCTTCTCGCCATTATATCCTTAAATATCTGGCGCACTTGATTGATTAGATTTCACATTTCTCCATCAAGTTTGGTCAATGTTCAACTTGCACGGAAGAGTGATTTTATCTGTCATTCAAAAGAGTGAACGACTTATGACATTCATGACATTAAGCATTTGTTTATACCTTATATGCTTCAATCTATATAATGATGAACAGGATGAACAGAGAGTAAAATTCTTTGATGTTAGGCAGAAAGGGCTGAAGTTAAGAAATTGTGTTTGGGATAAGTCAGGTATTAACATCTTAAGTTTCTGCTTAAGAGTTTTTTAGTCTCTGACTTAAGACTTTTTTACCTAACGTTAAAGAATTTGCTTCGAAAATTATGCTACTTCAGTTTGATTCCATAAGCAAACCAGTCTCCTGGAGTGTACAAATGCATTCATGTACAATTTCTTCGTCAGCAGAGGCCTATGACATTTTAAAATTAATTATCAAATTACTGTGTTAAATAACATATTGTGCGTCAATTAAATAATAAAAATTAAAATATTCCAAAGTAAAAATCGGTCTTCTCAAACTGTTTTATAATTTGTAGTTTGAGATTCAGGAAACGGGGAGTGTAGTTCGTGAACTTTAAAAATTCTGTTTCCATTTATGGCTTAAACGCAATACTGCGGCCTTCTATCGTCGCATTTCTGCCTGAAACACAATAGTGCCTTGGCGTTGCATACGTCTTTTAATGCACCATGTACCCGAGATTGCGGAGTAGACTACAAGCGGCAATTTACTCGCCCGATTTGTTGCTTTTACTACCTACATTTGTTTCGTGTGGTATATACACAGAAATCATTAAACTTCAAATGTAATTTCGAACTAGAGGATAACAGAAATAATCTGTAGCAGTGCTTTTTTTTAGAATGTTTCTACATTCATCCCATAGATCTCCAATTCTCCTGTTCTTTATCCTAAACCTCTACTGCTTGAATAATGTGTAAGGGGGAAAAAATAAATAAAAAAACGCTTGAAGTAGGTTCTTTTGTTTATTTTTAACCAAATTCATTAAAACAAAATATTTAGTTTCCAAAATAAAATATGTTGTAAAAAAATATATTGTATGGTATATAATTTACTAAAAAATAAATTATTATACGAAATTAAGTATTAATAACCAAAATGTATTCTTAAACTGACCGTAGTTACCGATTGAACACAATTATTTGTATCAAAAGTCAAACTCTTTTTTCCACTTCCATTTTTTTCAATACGAGAATCGCAGCCTTTATTAGGCAAATATGAAAAGTACCGTTTTGTATCGTAAAAGATGCAAACAAAGATATCATACATATTGTGTTTTAATCATTTCGAATGTGATGTAATACAAAATTCGCGTTTTAATTGAGGAGGCCATATATGGTTTCGTATGCAGTAGAAGGTTTATAGGGGTGACGACACCCTCGCTCCAATAATTATGGAGGTTCTTCCCTCCTGCAACAGATTAACTCTATATATTGTTCTCTTTAGTTGACTGTTGTCTCTGTGCTAGTCACGGCATGTACGAATTTCACAATACAATTGAACTGACTTTAGATTGACATCTCGTTTAACACTTATACTGCATTAAGTTACGTATAATACATTAACTACCTCAATGCGTAGCACACGTAACAAATGTAGTTATTCCAAAAGGGGTCATCTCTGTCATGCACAGAATACTGCATCGGCCTGCGTTAGTAAGCAATTTGAGATATGAGAGGATCGTAACAAAATGTAAAACGTAAGTCGAAAACGCGTGTCGTTATCGAACATGTCGGATATTTTTGAGAGATATGTGCATTGTAACTCCCTGTTTCCACCAATCGAAACCGTTAGATTTTTAAACCTTTTAAACCTGCCATGTTTCGGCGTATGTACAATTTCGGGGTTTCGGCGAAACGTGAAATTCAGTTACTTTTTTGTCATTTTGATGCTCAATTTCTTATTTTCTCTTTGCAACAAACAACTTCAAATTTCAAAACTAATGACATTTGAAAACACACATCTGAAACAAACTCTATGGGATCGACCTATTGAGATTTCACCAAAAAGTTCACCCAAATCTCGCGGTTTTGGTTCGGTGGGAACATATGTAACTAAAGATTGAATTTGAGAGAATTTCTCCAAATTGAGAGTTTTCCTTCCAAAACTGAGAGTGTTCTGTGTGAAATGAAAACCTAATGAAAACAGGTGACTAAAATTAATTCAACAACAAGTCATTTGAAATCAGCGAATTTGAGAAATGAAAACAACTGATAAATTGGGTTGTCATTTCAAAGTATGCCTGAAGGAATAGCTTCCGTCACGGGAAAAACGGTACTATTGTGTTTTTCATATTAGAGTCTCCAAGCATTAATCCTCTATCCTGTTTTTTAAATGTGGATGTTTATCGATCGTCGTCGACATATTTTAATTCAGTATATTGTCTGGACTTAGGGGTACAGTATTAGCGACATAGCTTGACGAAAAGCACCTACTCTAAGCGGAGCAACGAAGTTGCGTGAGCGGAGCTTATATACCTTAATCCAGCAAAGTAGGCCACCCGGGTACTGTTAAGTAAGTAAACTGTTGATATGTAGAGGCGCCTGCCAGGCGAAAAGCACCTACCCCGAGAGGAGTAACGAAGTTGCGGGACCTGCCGCATGCGAAACGAGAGTTTAAATCCCTTAATCCCGCGGGCCATCCGCGTACTGCCAATTAAGAAAACTGCTGATAAGGTGCCTGCCAGATGTTTAATCTATATTATTCATTCACTTACCTCAACCACGCAAATGCCAAAAAAAACAAAGCAAAAATAGTAATTTTAAATTTTCTCAAAAACTAGAAGACAGAAAACCACTCGGTTTCTTTTGTTCGATTCAGAATTGATCACAAAAAACCAATAAGGCACTCCACCTCACAATTTTGAAAAAAATGCTCTGAATTTTTTTTATCAGAATTTTGAGTGCGTATTTTTCAAAAACTTTTGACATAAATAATTTAATCTAAATTTAAGATTATATACTAAAAGTTTTTTTAATATAATATATATATATTATTATATACACATATATGTATTTTTTTAATATTTGTTTTCAAAGCATAAAGTGATTTTGTGTACGACCTCGATATTTTCGTGTGCAATTAATTTAACGGCAACAAATCCTATGATTGTGGCCACTTAACAGCACCAAAAGGCGGAATAACCCGTTTAGGCAAATTTGATTGCAATGGAGCCAAGACAGGTCGTCTTGTATGAGATGTGGCACCACTTCTTTCGAGTTATTGACAATTCTCAAAGAGCACTCCTGTCTCGAAAAAGCTTCTCAAACGTCGCCATTCGGAGTTGGCATAAAACTATGTAGTAGTAAGTATTATAGATCAGTAACTCCACCTGATTTAATTGCACACCAAACAATCAGTTCTTGTGGTGTTTCGACGGCTATATGTGGATTCTTACTGCCCAATAAGCGATGATTTTGTTTGTTAACGTATGTACAGAGTGAACAATTTTCATTCAATTCATCGTTGCAGAAATTACCGTGTGAAAAATGTCACTCAAACTCAGATGTTCCCAATCACGATATGTTTTCGCATTCCGTGCTCAGCTTGCTTTAACTCTTAAGTAGGTTCAGATATAAGGGCGCAGATGCAAATCCAAAAGAAATTCTCCACAATTGTTCCGTGAGAAAGGCCCAAATGCTACGTTTGCCCTTCAAATTTTAAAACTCCTTACGATCTGGACACGTATCCTATGACAATTAGGACTTTTCTCTCATTCTGTATCATACCTCTTAAATATTCAACCTACAAATGTTTAAACCAGGAAACATGCGTTTAAACACATTCATCAACTGAAGCATACAGGCATGACAAAATAAATAAAATAGTTTTACAGCTAAACCACAAACATCGCACACTAATGCACCCCTTAATAGCTACAAAAACAAGCCTCTCTGCCAACTGTAGTGAGGTCGTTTCACTATCGACTGCATTCGCCAAGGTCACATTCAAATGCGCTTCACACAAGTACTTCCCGGCGAATTTAGATTCCTATGAATCAAATCACGTGCAGTAACAACATCAACCACTAGTCTCACCTTACGTTGATGCAAGCACATACGTAGTTGTGTGAATGCCTGCTAAGATCCATGATTGGTCAGAGTCTGGCGGTGTGGCTGAGTGAAAAAGGTGTTAATAATTTGAGATTAAATACCTTCATAACTAGATTACTTCGGTTATTTAATTTAAATGATAATTCATGCAAACTAAGAAATATTTTCAAAATAAAAACTACTTTTACTTGAAATGAAAGCTTACGAGTTGTATGTAAGCGTGCGATGTTATGCTAAATTCATGACACGTGCCCTGAACCCCATTAGAGATAAACGATACAAACAATCACTTTACGCTCGCTGTGAGCCAAGGTGCGTCACAGATGAGGGAGAGAAAAAAGATTAAAGCATTAACTCAACCAAATTGCCCCAGGCTCCCATTATCTCTTACTAGTTATCTACCCAGCTTCAAATGGGTTACATTAACCCTAAGGCAATTTTTGACACAATAGTTTGAATTTTGGCTTTGTTTATGCCCGTATTCCGGTTGCGAATCAAGTTCTACCACAAATTCAAATATTAATTTTTGATGATTTTGATGTGCTATAGTGTTTGGAGTCATTATTCTTACTTATCTCGCACTCTTTTGTACTGACGTCTCTAAAATTTAACAAGGGACTGACTCTTTCTTTAATTTTGCAGCGTCTGTTCATAGCAATTATTTAAAGTGTTGTATAGATTGAACACATACAGATGAACACTCTTAGAAAGTTTGAGGACTGCGAAATGCGCGTCTATTTAACGTTGCCTTGTTTGTGAGTGCCTGAGGTGGAGAACAAATGTCACCTTTCTCAAAATACTAATAATGGCCCATAAGTTTTGCATTTATTCTTGATTTAACTTGTTTAGTATTTATCAATGACGACCAGATAACATCTTAATTGTAACATTCCGGAATTTCTAAAGTGCTTAGGCTTAGAGGAATCCTGCCAAAAATTGAGTATCTATCTTTTTATAAATGTAGCATCTTTGGAAGGTATTTAATTTATTCTAAATATCCTGTACACCATCCACGCTTCGCTTCGTATGATAACGACGCTTCACTTCTTGGATTATTTTAATCTTCAAAGGCTGTAAGCAACGATTTAACATTTGCCACAATTTGAACTGTACAGTTTTTGATTCCTGTAAATGGAATTGAATTCCTTCAGTGGATGGTGGGACGGATTAACCGCTCTTAAATTACGACCAATAATTTCCTCAGTAATTACTAAAAATCTCAAACCTGCTCGTGTGTGAACTTCATCTTTATTTAAATATTAACTTGATATTTTGAGACAGTTAATAAAAATGGTCATGTAAGTAATGAATACAAAATGGTTTTATTGCCATTGAAAAAGTAAGTAGTATATCATTGTAAAGAAGTGGTATCCTTAACCAAGAAAATAATTGAAGTAAACAAATAGTTGCATTGTAATACCTTTACCATGCCTTTCGGCTGTCTTTAAATATGTAGCTTTTTTTAATCATAAATCAGTAATCAACATTTAGTACAAAATTACTTAAACTTAAACACGATGCCTTTTGACATATATATTTGAAGATTAATTTTCTTTGTACTACAAAGTTTTTCAAATGATAGATAGAGTAAGATTTATGTTGTTTTTAAAATTATTTATGCATGGCTTTACCGCCTGCCTGATTGCCATTTATATATTTTGAGACCTTAAATACTTTAGATAGATTAGATAGAAAAATAATAATTTGAAGTATATTCCTGTTTTTAATTTATAATCTCCAGAACACTTAATTTATTGTTTATTTTCGGTATCTAGTAGCTGTTCTATAAAATTTATAATGGTGATTGGTCTCACAATTGTTGAGCGCAGTAACTTCTGTTTCAGTTTAAATCATATCCAAGATAACGGCTTCTTACTTCCTTTAGAAATGGATGCTTACCAATGAGGTGTATGGGAAAGATGGTGGAGAAATCTTCCGATAACCCGGATTATGCCTCAGATTATTATATATTGCTCTATGATACGATGATGTAGTGCAATCGATGACGTTGTCTTAGCAAACCCAATAATGTTTGGTCGAACACATTCACTTATGATGCTCACTATGTAGATTTAGCGTCGATATGATTTCTGCTGTTAACACGATGATCTATTGGTGTCTACTAGGCCAGGCCAGAATCCATGGAACAGGAAGCGGTTGTACTTAAAGGGGGTAGACCTAATTGGATCGTCTGACTAGGTCTGTCCCCTTGGCTTAAAATGTCAAACCCTGAACGCCTAAATGCGATATGGGTATAAGCCATACATAGAATATAGATGAATGGTCGGGAAAATAGAAAAAAGATCAAAGTTTCCGCAAACTTTCGCTGCACCTAATGACATTTTCTACATAAAGCTGTTAATAAATTCAGATCTCATATCAATCTGCGATTCAGTTCATGTTTTTTCCTTTTTCATTTCTTTTCCTGTTACAAGAAATTGAATTGTGGTTTAAGTTTAAGAAACAAAAAGGTTCACCAAATAAAAAATGGCGATTTGAAAAACTTTCCAATATACTTTGTTTTTCTAACGTAGTCAGGTACTTATTTTCATAATATTCGTTTATACTAGGATAGTTAAAAGCATGCCAGGCCACTCTGGAGTTTAGGATTATGGTGATCCCAAGAAATACACTTAATCGAAGTCGTTGAATCAAAACTTGCGCAATAGTAACATACATAATTACAATACACTGGAACTCTAAACATTCGTTCCCATCTATATTGCGACATCGTTTATGAGATCTGGAACATAAAACCATGTCACAGTCACACTTTATGCAAACTGAACTTGACTGTTGTATGACAAGTGTTTTGTTTAACCTTGAGTGAGAAGTTTCAAAATTGATTGTCATAAACGAACACGTATTCATCTGTTTGTATCTACTATCATTCCAAATACGACCACATAATAAATAGTGTTTGATCAATGCTTATCTCAGGAAGTTAAAGTTCACTCTTGCCTTGAACTTCAAAAGAATTTACACCTTCAACAACTATGTAACGCTCATGAAGATCATTATTATCAAATCCGACATTGCCTTCATAGGAGAAGATAAGAAAATCGTTATCAGTAAGCACAACTAATGTTTTATGAATACGAGAAACAAAACGGTCAGAAAATAGATTAAGGTTAGAAAAGTGTCACATATACTGAGCATCTGGCAGATTGCAAGCTGCAGAGATTTGGGTAACGCCATGTTCTTTGACACAGATTCATGCGTCATGTCCAGTTCTCACTCCTGAAGTTGCAAGAATACGAAAAAAACCCACGACTGATATGACTCCCAAGTCATATCACAGAGAAAATCAAAAAAATAGCGGTCACATAGTTGTGTTGGTGAGAATGCACACTCGTAACCACTCTCTGTGTACTGCTAGCAAGCTTAGTTCAAGCGAGTATAAGTAAAGGCTTTGATTGGCCGTAGCTTAGCTTAAGGTTTAGTTCTCTTCCCGACATCGGACCGCTTGCAACGAACGTTCGCACGGGCCGTCAGCGTACGCCAATAAAATATATTATCAGCGTCTCGTATTCGTCTACATCGAACTTAAAAAAAAAAGCAAAACTGTAAACAGTGTGGTATTTATTGTTTTGTTTTTTATTTTCATTCTGCAATATAGCAGCTTTACAATTTGCTTATCTTGTTAAAGTTCATTGTGATTTTAATTGAAGTGAATTTGTATGTTTACACATTATCAGAAGCAAAAACTTATAATACAGAGTGCAGTTAAACTAGAAACACATCTGAATAAAGATTCACGTGTTGATGAAAGTGTTGGGGGTTGTTGCAAGAATAACAAAACACAAAAGTGCGATTTTACCGGAAATGAATATACGTAAAACTATGTTGTGTCAGTCAGCTCAGTGGAAGATGTGCAGAAAATTGTCCACTTTGACAGGTTGATAGACATAACATCGGCTAGGTTTACTTTCAATAAATTGTATGCGTTAAAGGGGCCTGTCTCAATCAACTTGAGTTTTGAATTATGGGAGAACGTTAAGAGTTTTGGTTAATTCGATCGTTAAACAACCAGTTTCGTCACGCATTAATATGCGATCAAATAATAATTTCTTATAAATTTATGACCACAAAATTGTAATTTGTTTTTCAGGATTTAATTAATTATTGATACATCCCTTGTTTTGATTTTTCTTTGTTTTTTTCTTATGTTTGAGAATAGGGAAGGTTAAACAAGCTTAAAAATATAATTAAGTATTCTTAATAGATAGATAGATAGATTTTATTTTTTCCCAATCTATGCAATATTATTTATATGCATATACATCATATGATCATGTTATTAACATGATTTAACTTATGATTTAATGACTATGACACTTACTTATGCATCATGAAATTAATGTTTTCATTTTCACGTGGCATTACTTGACTTAAGCATACAGTCATGGTCAAAAACATAAGTTCACTTGACGGAATTAAATATAAGTCATAAAAAACCTCATTTTAGCGACGTATACTAGAAGAATAAATATGTATGTGTGTGAACATACAAGGCGGGTGGGTCAGGATCTTGCAGTTGAAGTTGGTCCAAAAGCATTTTTCTGTTAGTTTTTGCTTCAGTGTTTGATTAAATTTGATGAGTTCTGGGTGGTAGCGTTCTCCAGTAATTGTTTCAGGCTTAAGCAGTTCAAAGTACACGCGCATTCCTTCCTTCTTCCACTAAATAAATGGTATAATAATCCTTCCGTGAATATTCTCATATGACAGATCTTACCATGTAAATTCCTAATGTCAAAAAAACACGAGAGAAAGAGATACGATGCTTCCAGAAAAGTCCCAACATATTGCGTAGTATATTCCGACCACGAAATGAATTCTCGCGTTTGGCGACATTTGGTCATTTGTGAGGAAAAAATGTCCGTCCTTTTTTCTACCAATCCATATATGAGGTGATGAAGTTGTTCCAATACTAATTGTGATGACTACGACCATCGATATGTGTCCTCATCTTACCTGTGATAACATTTTTAGGGGATACATTATTTTATGCGAAAACATACATCTATATTCCGGGTCGTCAAAGTTCTACATAAACAAAGTTTTAAGATTAAGTATACTCCATCATTTTCAGTCGTGCACTTCAAATTCGACTTTCATCTTTTGATGACCTAGTTCGGAAAATGGAAAATTTAAAACATTCACTGGGGGAAAAAATATGTATATTCAGTAAAGGACAATATTCACCAACATTTCAACAGCTTGTCACTATAGAATGGCAAAAGCCAGCGACCTATGTTTAACCTATGTATATAGATTACAACAAACGTTAGTTAAAACACTAAAATTCTAAAGCAGTCTAGAGAAGATATTTCTAAACCGACTACTCCGATTGCGAATCAATTGAAGACTGTCTGTATATAAACGAGAGCGATGCTCTTGTGTTCATTCTGTATAGGTATCCGTTCTTTGAAACGAACACGCAGTTAGTCCTTGACAGTTGATTTTTCAATAACTTTAATTAAGTAAACGGCTCAGTAAAGCACCGTTAATTGATCTCCTCGATATTTCTGTATAACTGACAATGTGTTTCACGATTTAAATTTATGCTTCAACCCTTACTCCTACAACTTTGATTGATCCCATTTGATTCACTTTTTCAATATCTACATTTTTCAGCAATATGATCACATCTGAAAGTTAGAATAATTCGAGAAAAACATAGGGCAGTCATCGCTTAGGGTCACAGGGTTATGATTCGTGTTCAATGAATTATATAAAATGAGCATGGTATTTCCCAGTTGTTGTTCTTGTTGTGCTAGAGATTCATGGTCAAATTGAATTTAGTAATTTTTTTATATTGTGCATTGTATTGAAATGTTGAAAATGCTTTGAACAACTTGAACAACAGATATTTAAGTATTGCATAAAATAAGACGTTTTAATGTCAATTTCTCAAAGCGAAGTGCACTTCATTCTTGTTGGTAATCTAACAAAATACAACTAAATGTACTTCGCTTTTTTTCGAATACCGTTTAAAACAGGAAATGAATCGAATTCTTTAAGTATTTACATTGTTATTTGAAGTGATTTTATAGTGTTGACATTGAAAGTATGCAGGTATTTTGATCCTTTTGATTGTAAGTAAAGTAAAGTTTCATAAGATGTTTTTCATAGAGGAAGACATCAAAACATTTGTTTTTCCTAAAATTCTTACGTATACATTTATCATACTGAAAACCTATTCAAACTTTTAATTGTTTGCTTCAGTCCTTGAAAGTGACTACTTAAAAGGCCTGTTGAGGAGGGTAGATTACTATCTAATAATAGATTATAGATTATAGATAATAGATTACAGTCTAATAATGAAAATACAGTATTCCATCAATGTAAATGGCCTTATTGTTTTTTCAAAGTATCCTCTATGATTAATAAGATTTTGTACTAGTTTAAACCAATCCTCGACACATTTATTTGCAGACATCTCCAAAGTATCATTTTTTATTGAATCAAGGCTTCTCTTATTTGATTTCACAACTGAAAAAAGTTTATATTCTTTTAGTTACAATATTCACGTACATTTCAACTACAGCAATGACCAAACTCATTTGATTCATTTTTTGAACACATAAATTTCATATCAAGTTTCACACATTTTTGAAGTAACTCAATAAGAATGTGGGGCATTCACTGCTATGTATAATATGATTCAGCATTTTTTATGATTTGTCGAGTTCAAATGAAAACCATTTAGGGTTCGCTTTCAACTCACTTTTTAAAGTTATGCCGTCAGAGTTGAAAGGTCAAACTTTAGTTTTTCTTCATTCGTGTATAATTGTGTCTATAATTGTAAAAGCGTAAGATTAGACCTTTTATTTCATGTTCGCAAAGAAAAATGCACTTCTTTCTTGTTGAAGATTAAAAAAAACTCAAGTAGGCTTTGGCAGCACTTGACACTATATGTGCTCCACTTTTATCAGTCAGTGAGGACAAACAGAATAAAAACCGAATGCTTTAAGTATTTACATAGTTATACGCTGTTACGTTGAAAAGTAGGCTTGGAATTTGTTTGATTGAAATATAGTTTCTTAAGAAGCTTTTCAAATGTGTAGACCTCAAAACTATATGTTCCTAAAATATATTTATGTAACTATTCAAACATTCATTTAAAGTAATGACTGTGATGAACAGTTAAATAAGAGCGTTTATGGACTTCGTCTTTAAGAAAATACTAGTGATGACACGGCAATATATACAAACCTAAATATTTCAGAATGTTCTCCGTAATAACCAATACACTTTTGTATGTGTTTTAAACAATTCTCGGCACATTTTGTCACATATTTACTTGGAGATATCTCCATAGCATCACTTATTTTAAGGCATCAATGCTTTTTGTTATTCAGCACCAAAAATAATTCATTGAGTGTCAATACAATGCAATACAATGTTATGGGTGCTCCAAATTTATTTGTTTCAACTAATTTTCGCCCGCTAATCCGTGGCACGTATCGAGAGCGCAGGAATCAACAAACCTCTCGCTATTGTCATTGCGGTTGACTGTGACATGTCCTTCTATGATTTTCCTAGGCCCTTAATTTTCGTTACCTATCTTGGCTTTCATTTATGTCAATCTAGGGACGGTATGCAGGTATGCCTTCATTTGGAGAGTAAAGACATATATTAGTAACATTTCGTTCTCTATTCTGAAATCTGGTCTAAAGTCTGGCGTTGTGGCGTTCTTAACTTCCCGATTCAAAGAGCGGTCACCCCATTCGAAGAACCTGCATCTGTCCGGGTACAATAGCTATAAATCGTAGACAAGTGATCATTCCTTATCCCACGCGTAATGTCGGTTTCCATAGCTTGATTGCACAGTAACGTTGATTTCTGGCTAAGTTTTGAATAAGGCTCTACAACAAGCCCACGCTTGCTTTAAAATAAATTGCACACAGTTTCGTGAGCCAACTACTTGGAGGTATAGCAAGAATTTTCACAAGAACTTGATTGTTTCCCTACTAATTAAAATAGTTGCACATTCAATCGCGAGGCCTCGTATAATCACGTAAAAAATGTTAGTTTACCATTCAGAATAGATGTATCCCAATTTTGTTCTAGTGGTACAGCGGCCTAATGACTATTTATTGGAAAGAACTAGGCGAGGTGCTTCGATGACGAAGAACTTTTGCCGGGGTTGGTTTCAGCCTCCTAAGCATATGCATGTCGTATAGACGGTTTTTAAGTAGCAGGGATTGAGTTTCCTTACGTGAGTCGAGTTCATGAACTGTTTTCAAAGACCATTTTGTTTGTCTCCAAGAAGTTGATGTATTGATCATCATATTGACGTCATTCATCAAACATGTTAAAAGGATGATCAAATAAGCTTTTTTTAAAAGGCGTTAATTAAAACAATTACAAGTTTTTAATGCGACTTTTTATTACCTGTGATACGTTATTATTAACTAAACGAGTGCAAATAAATTCCAGGCACTCGATAAAATTTTTGATATCCCTTATTATTCGTCCTTCTTTTGCAAGACATTTTCAAACATGTCACACCAGTTTCAGTTCAGTGTACTATACTTATTCATTGGTTGTAATTTGTAATGAATTCTTACACCCCTTACAGCTTATTAAACGAATAGTGCTTTCATCGACTTCAAGGTTGGCCAGTTGTTAATCAAAAAATTAAGTCACGTTTCTTACCCGTTTAAGTTCACTTCCCTCTCGGGGTTGACTGTGCTTTACTACACACACAATCACTTGGAATGAATGCAACCTTTAACATTTTATATTGACATTTTATTCATAGATTGGTTTTCTCTATATCACCGACTTAAGGTTGTTTACACTGCGAAATCTAAGTATGTGCTGGTTAGTAGTTCCAAATCGAATCCGGTGATCTTGATTGACTCAGATCGGAACTAAATTAATAAAAATGATCGCGTCTACATGTACTGAGTGTTTTATTAATGAATTTCTTACAATTAAGTGACGTGGATAATCGTCCGACTTATTCATCTAAATACTATGGTGACTAGTTTTGTCAATAAAAGAATAATGATTAAACATTCGAATTCTAATATCTATGCCTGTTGATCACAGATGTGGTAAATGAATAATGAATAAATCATATATTAGATATATTAAGAATCTAATCGAAGTTTCGAAATATACAAAAACAAAAAAACATAATCTGGCAATATATTCGTGAACGATGTTGGAAATGTAAAACTCAGCAAACCACCCGGCGAGTAACACGTAGATCTTTACTGAAACTTCAAATTACATAGAAGGGGATTTTTCATTACCTGCAAAACATTTTTAAACGTTATCACTTGTTATCTTTCATCACGATTGCATTTTATAGCATGTCGTGTGGAATGGAAATGCGTCATTGATATAACCTTCTGCGGCGGTGTAACAGTTTTGTGTCAAAAAATTCAAATTTCCAAATGAAATAATTGACAAGACATTTTCCGATTACTTTGCAGGCTTGACAGGTTGTATGCGAAGTTCTGGATGTAAATGTCCCAACTATTCAATGTAGTTTCAATAGCGTTTCAATGACGTTGAGTCTTCTTGAAACAACTATAAATCTGTCATACATTTTCACAGAATATCTCGCAACTGGAATCAGTATTTAAACCCAACAGTTTAAATAATTAAAATAACTTAACTACGTACTCCAAAATATATAGTTCAAGCCTATTTTCTATCAAATTTTCATCATACTGTTGGATAAATAACAACAGAAGCATTTAACCCATATCATATTGATGCGCTATCCCGCGGTCGGGCATTTTAATATATGAGATCAGTTATAGACAGTCATTAAATTCATACAACAAAATCTGTTAACCTATCTTAAGTTACGCAATCTGAAGATTACAATCTTGAAAGTTAATTAGATACTGGTGTTATTTTAAGCAATTTGTTAAAAGATATTTCATCTCCTATCTGCTTTAATCACGTTTGTACAAAACTTCAATTTTGCAGGATTTAAACTGATTTCCTTCAACAGAACGTTAGGAGTGCCATCGAAAAAATTTACCCACTGAAATTTGACGAAAAGTTTGCCCGTTGTTTCGTATCCAGCCCATAGTTTTTTTTTCACTTTATGAACTAAAAAAATTGACCATTCCACTTTGATTGCAAAATGACGTTCAGAAAATTTCGGATTTATTCGGACAAGAAGGCTAAAAACCTTAGTGACCTTTTTTGGGTTCATAGGACCGACCTTTCGACCAGACCCCTTTCTTTTATTCAATGACAGGTTATCTTCATAATTCTTAATAGCAACTGTTTTCCTATTAACTTTTAGTTCCTTTGTGATTTATATATGACCACGATGATGGTACTAAGTGACACTTGATAATATTTCTTACATCCAATTCAGATACCATGTTGATTATGTTAACCACCAAACAGAAATGACATAAGATCTATTCTGAGCATTACAAAAAAATTGATTAATTTTTCTTTAGATTTTGGTAAGTAAATTCGAAATGAGAATGGGTAAGTTTCTTCGATGGCACTGATACTGAAATTTCTATGAATGAATTAAAATATATTAATTTTTGTTTTGGCATTCATTCTTTTCTCTATTTAATTTGATTGAGTTTCCCAGCAATGTTTTATGAAAAGCAGTTTCATTAGAACATGTATAGTTCTCTAGCGAGGTTACCGCAGAAAGGGGACCATTTTTCATCAACATTTGTTATTTAAGTTTGATGAAATATTGATTTATAAAACCAGTTATATATTTTGTTCATCGCCCACTATCATTTTTGATAATTTTCGCAAAGTTATAATTACTGTAAACGTTAATATACTTATGAAGAAAAATATTTCAGGATCACACCCCAACTGTTAGAATAATTAATTTATTACTAGGGATTTTTTTTATTACAAAACGGCAGTAATAAACTAAAATAACGAACAAGCACTGAAAATGTTTTTCTTCATTTTATTCCTCTCCGAAGTTAAAAAGACTTCGCGGGAAAAGTGCGACAATGCATTTAGATAGTTATCTCTGCAAGTGATCTCACAAAAGTGTTATCCACCGTAGTAGAATAATTAACTATGGGAATCATGTAATTTAAATTGGCCATATCTGCTGACATCTACAAGTTGTCCGAAATAACAAGGCAACTGACATTAAAGAGTTGATAGCTAACATGTATTTGTTATTCTCACGTTTTTCTCATTGCATTTCTCTCAAGACGTTGAATAATAATAATAATAATAAAAACGTTTAGTCAACAATTGAAAAAAAAAAATAAATGCTTTTCAGTAGGAACATTCTCACTCTCTGATTCTCACTGCATAATTGCTTTATATAGACGGTCTGGAAGAATTCATGACATTTTTTCGATATTTCATGATGAACATATATATGTATATATATATATATATATATATTTACGATGAACAAATGAATGATTTCCACTTGACAAGACACATTTGTGTCTTAAAACTAACGTCTAATTTTAACAAAGGACATCTTTCGACTGGCTGCTAAAGCAACATTCCAAGCTTTATTACTTTCCGTAACCATAATTGTTTTTTGGGTAATAGAATATATAACAGTCTCATATTTTCATTAAGGAAATGTGAAATGAAATAAATAAGTAATTACATAATTACATATTCTTAAAAGGATTGAGAGAAACTCACGAAATCGAAATTCGTTCTGGATTACAATCTTAGTTTTTTGGTAGTTCAATATCCAAATCTTTATTATATTAATAATAATATGGGTACCGCGAAAGTCCGATACGGATCTGGGCCTAGTTTCTACAGCAGTTACTCATGTTGCTATTGTTCTTTCACGAGAGGATGGAACCTACAGCTTAATGCCGACTCCGAACGGCGAAGTGCGAAGCTTTTTCTAGACGAAAAGTAGAAAGCAGCAGCCCATACAATTAAAATTGCCATTATGTGTGAGTGCGTAGGTACCTTCTCCAAATCGGTCATGTGCATCTTCAACGTCCAAAAAAATAACGACTGTGTTTGAGTCTCACAATGATCATGATTACTTTTACATCAATTCGATATTCAGTGACGATTTCTGGAAACGCGCGTACCCTCGTACTCAGTCAAATGATGCAATTTTTTATTTCTTGGATTTCAATATGCAGATTCACCTATGAGACAAACGTATATTTCCAATAAAATTTAGAATTTTTGGGGATTTACCGAACCAACATTGCAATGAATAGCGTTCTCTTGCTTACGTAGTGGGATTTTTTTTCGCTTTTATGGGCGCGTCAAAGTGGCATTGAAAGTCATACGTACGCATGTACACACAAAGATACGTACATTAACCGCAAATTGTAGTCAATGGAAGGCCCCTCAAAACAAATTAAATTAAATATACCCAAAATTAGAGAGGCTCCTAATTAGTAGAATACAGTCACGGGCAAACAGAGCAGAATTCTGACGTTGGAATGGGCCATACCCGCCACTTGCCACTTGTTCAAGGCATTTTGTTTCCCGGAATTTTCTGAAGTCGTCACAAATGATATTTATCTTTTTTTGTTCTGAATACTGAAATTAATCAATTCAATTGTACATACATTTATTAAATTGAAAAGAATAATCAGTAAGTGAAGAACACCTGTATAATCTTTCAATACGTCATCTTTCCAAGCATACACTTTTTACATTTAATTTTAAAAATATCCAGTACCAATTTCCAAGGTCGACATTTCAGATATCCTAAGCCTAGAAAACTTCCAGAAAACTTTTCTCGCAAGCTGTGAACTTGGTTCACTCGTCACATGTACGAGTATAGTGCAGCTCCAAGCCTGGCGTATTACTCACCGTTGTGTGTTGAAACTGCTTGCACACAACACAGTTTAAATGTGTAATTTTCTTTCGGTGCATTACATTTTGTTTTTAAATTTATATTCCATTGTATGTACTTCGAACTTTGACAGCTTTCCTCAGGTGACGAATGCTAGGCAGAAGATACACAAGTTATATATGGAAGACAATTAAATTTATTAAGTGAGCTGTGGTTATTCCGCTACAACAATTCTAAGGTGTGGGTCTTTTAGTCTTATAAGCCATTTAGATGCTGATTACTCCTGAAGTCCTCGATATGCATGGGAACCTATTACAACCCAGCACTTTAATTGTGATAATGACAAGTAGCTTCCATTTTTGTATGAGATCGATATTCGTATTTTATGATAAATATACAATAACTGCCTTAAGTTTATGCAATTTTGTTAATTGGTAATATGCAAACCTGTCAGACTATCAGTAGTAAATTGACTGCACATGCATAATCTACACCTTTATGTGTATCTGCCGCTTATTAGCTACTCGTTATTTTCACTATATAAATCCACAATGGACAATTCACCTGTAACCCGTTCTTACTCTGTCTGCATTTTCACGATTTGATGTAAAATTATTCAGTCATTAGAATTCTTAGTTGCAATATTCATAGATATAACCTGTCCTCGGTTATTACGTCCCGACATTTTGCAATAATCTAGAAACTGCACGATCGCAAGTAGTATTGATTTCAAATTGAAATATAAATTCCATATTCCTTTTTGCAGAGTTTTGAAGTCAATATGTGATTTATAAATGAGCCAGTCATATTGTATGCTTTAAATAGTGTACAACTTCAGACAATTATTATAGATATAAGATTAGATATAAGAAAATAAGATTCGTGCAGATCCAAGCTAATGTCATTGCACGATTCAATTCACTTTTCATTATTTGCGAAGCAAGAACTTGATTACCGCATGTGGTTTAAATTAAGTTTGAAATTCTTGAAGTTCCTTTTTATGACCGTTCGTTCATTTTTCGTGTCGCAATCGTTTTGTAGTTTGCAAATGTTTCGCAACATTTCTTTATTAACTTGTATTGTGTGTATGTATTTAAAAGGTCAAAAGCCAGCATCAATTAGAGCCTGATTGAATGTAGTTTATTCTAGGTGAATGAACAACCTTTTATGGTTATCTATGTATCAGTTCTCTTATAAGATTGTGCTGTACAAATCACGATAAATCATACTAATTCTCTGATGGCATATAGCTTTAAGCGTACATTTCATCAGAAGAAAAAATACATATCGATATATGTCGATTGAAGACTGTTTGTTGTTGGCAAGAAAGAAAGGAAAGCTTACTCCATTACTGATGTTGAGTTGCGATACGATATCCTGTCCAAACTCAGGACAGAAGTATTGGTTGTACATACTCGATATACATATGGTGGCTCGACTATTGCATCGCCAGTTTAAATCCCCAAATTTGCCAATATTTATATTACACACCTCTTTCAGTCACTGAAAAAAGAATGTGTAGAGGTACGCTTTGTCTATATCGATCACCTCCTTTCTGGGTGGTCCTATTTTCCTCTTTGAATGAACTAACAACAGAATTGCCACCGTAGGATCTAAAAACGTGTTTTTCATCACTCTACTCATTTATGCGTGTGATCATGTTTATTTATATTCTACTACTGCTGAGGCTGTCTGTATTTGAATAACTTCGTTGACGTCGGCAAGTTAAGAACATAAGGAAAACAAAAACACTGTTCAAAAGAAGAAATGAGAAATCAACTACATCGACATTATTCAACTTCACAGTTATTCCTTGTTCATCGTCGAATTTGACGGATTATCACAAATTGTTGTACTTTGTCAATCACGAACTACCGCATATTTCATATTTACGCATATTTGTTTGTAAAAAATATTATAAAGGGCAAGAGAAGTAAAAGTTGAATATCACAGCTGTGGATAAATCAGAAATCAGGTTAGTCGGCTTCCATGTTTTTCGGTTGTTCATCGACAAATTTGATCGACTTTTTGGCAGTTATTCACGAATTGTTGAAAATTATTCACGAAATCATGTGAATGGCATTCAGTTCGTCGCCCCGAAAAAAACAATATAAAAAACGATCTCGAAAAATGTTAAAAGGTAAGAGAGGTAGATCTTTAAGTACTCGATTTCTGGAGTAAATTTCACAGCTGTCAATCGTTCTCGCATGTCCTGAATGTTCTGTTGTTAAATACCTTAACCCCAAATTTCGAATGAGCAGGAACTTTTTATATTAATTATAATTTAAATAGTTAATTGGCCACGGAACGCTAATCTAATATTGACTGTTCATTGAACTTTTCAATTTAGTTCACTTGAGCTTTAAGCAAATATTAAGCTTTTGCTTTCTTTACAAAAACAAAAAGCTGCGAACATGAAGAGAAATTTAATTTACTACACTTAAATAATTTAAAAAATTGTGTTTACTCATATCTCTGTCCAGATATACTAATTCATTTACACTTGATTTTTTGAAAAATATAATTCATATTTTGCCGAAATGAAGTTACCTAATACCTAAAAAACAGTATTTTTTAAGTGTTAAAAACTGTCAGTAAAATTGAATTCAAACATTAGCAATTATTTATCTTACATATGTACATACATATGTATGTTTAATTAAAAATTTGTAATCATTTGAGAAAATTGTTTGGATCTTCCCTTGTCTACCATTCGTTTTCACCTATTTAAACAATTCAATACCTACAATGTAAGGCCTTCAAGCGTGTCACGATTATAATGTGACAGTTTGAATTTGCACACTTTGTCTGTTTGATGTGACAAGATAACACCTTAATTTCATTGACTGGAGGGTTTTCGTTAACTTTTCCCCCGTGGGTAGACACATTTTTTTTAGTTAAAAAGCAAAGTATTTTTAATTTGGTTGAATTGGGGTTTCGATTTGCTTTGTGGTTCCTTGATTGATTTGATGTTAATTTGTTCCTACACGTGATAGACTTCAATTACAATGATGTGTAGATAAGTATATATGTGGGTATAAAGATAGAAGTTCTGATTTTCTGTCGATGTACTACGAGTTGGGCAATGCATTATTTGACCGAATGGCCACCCGTTGACTACCAAACACCTGTTCTAAGATAAGCACAGACGCTGGGCAACAGGAACCACTTTTTGCTAACATTAACAATCTTGCAAACAAGTCCAAAATTGGAATGCAAGATTCAGCCATTTTCAGGAAAAAAATATCATTGAATTAAGAATATTATTATAACGCATTCCCAATCTCTGTAGTTTATTCCACGCTGAGATTGTGGAAATCAAAAAAGTGCTGGAGGATGAAAAGAGAATGAATGCGCTTTTGAATCCTTCGCATACTATTGAAAGGCATAAATAAACAAAAATATTTAACGATTAACCGTATGTTAAAGAAGACAACCAGCATATATATGCGATATCTCTGGCTATGTAGCAAAACATTTTTTTTTCACCTGGCCCAACGTTACTGCTTTCGAGTTAAAATTCAATAGCTGTCTATTCAATAGCTTCACTCGCTCTGTACCGAAATGAGATTGACCTGCCCTAAATATGTTTTGCAGTTGAACATTTGTATCTATCATCTAATTTAAAGTTTGTGTTTTTAAGGTACCTAACATCTTCAGAAGATTTACAATGAAAGGAATGGCTTGGTGTAGTTGTGCCGAAAAACAAGAAGGAATGCAGATACACATTTTATATATACTGGCTTCCTAAATACAAATGGGATTGTTTTACTGGAATTCGGTAGAAGCACTTAGATTGAAGTTTGTGAACTCGCAATGTAGGAAGATAAGACATATTTATCCATATTATACGGTATCCATAAGCATCTGGAGTGAAATGTGTTCCCTAAGGGAACATTCAAAACGCCCCGAAAGTAGGTCCAACTGATTTGTATTGCAACGATGTTTTTTTTGTACATTAAAATCACAAGTTCATTAAAAATGTATTTCGTGAGTCAGATTAAATTCAACAATGCTCTCAAGTTTTTATCCAAGTCGCGGTAAAAAGATAACATTATCAATCAATACCCTCTCCATAGGCATGTAAATCTTATATTGGTAGTAAAAACATACTTATAAATATTGTATAGTAATATACAACTGAAATAACTTCAGTTTGTATTGGCTTCCACGGTCGTAATTGACGCCAACTTATCGGCTTTCCCCATAAAAAGCACATATACTAGTAAAAACCATTCGACATTTTTGTCACATTCAATGTAGATATTCAACTTTTTCAACGAATCAATCAGGTGAATTGCCGATAACGTTCTTTAGAAAACTGTAATATAAGCCTGAATCAGCTTTCTGTTTGCATCGCTAAAATTGTTTTTCAATGTGCATCTACACTGTTGCACAAAAACAATCAACCAAGAGCAATTAAGTCGCCTATTCGACACCTGACTGGGGCAAAGCATGAATGAAACAAATAAACATTTGTTGGATGCAGAATCGCCACTTGCTACTTCGGCTTCTCCAAACAACACATTACTCGGTGGACCAAAATCATACTCAAAAATATCTATATATTGAACACAATGGTCAGCACAGCAGATAAGATCCCTTTTGGCTTCGAAATAAAACAAATTCTCCGTCGGATTTTTGGTCCTGTCGAGGATTGTGAAGAACACTACCGTCTTTTACCGGTTGTAGAAAAATGTGCATGTAGTTATAGTTCCGTCGACTTTAAAATGTTGGTTCTATATAACTGAACCTCTCGTAAAAAGACGGATTCTCTTGTTAATTGGCCAGTACAGCACCAAATCAAAAATTAAGGACTTCGAAGGTCAAGGATTTGGTTACAATTCTCAGAAAGTTTTTTGTTCCAAATGTCGTCTGCAAGTCGTCCTACTTTTACTAAATTTTCTTGGTCGAAATTCATGATTTATGATCCATTTCTGCTGGGAGGATGCAATGTCGTCTACAAGATTACTAAATGCTTATACTTCTAATTCTTCAGTACAACAAGATACCTATATGTACATTCCGCGTCAAGAAAATCCTTTCTTCTGAATTTCCTTACAAAAATATTATTAAATAACCGGTTACCCAATTGGATTAGTCGCGTATGTCTAATAAAAATAAATCTATTTTTAAACATTCATTGCCTACAGTAATTGAATCCCCAACGCAATTCCTTCAATTCAATTACACTATGAAAACGACTGGGCAGGTTACGTAAAGTACATCGTTCTCTCGATGAGGATATATTTATTAATTTAATCAATCAGTAAATGAGCGACAGCAATTGAATTCTATGTATCACCGAATATAGACGTAATGCCGTTATTATCAACAAATGCCCATCTAAAGATATTTTAATTTCACAAGTGTTTACGACGTCCTATCTAAAAACCCCCAGAATATGCCTACTACCGCCCCATTCATTGGGCGGCTCCTATACTACAAACAAATAATAGTCACGTGCATGTATTATTGAGTGACTGAAGTATGAACTTATGCTCTTACAATAGAAGTGATTCGTCATCAGCATGCTCCGCTACCAAGTTTTGGTTTTAATAGCACTTTAAAGTACGTAATTACCACATGCTTGCGCTTCAATTTTCTTTACTAAGACGATATTCTTGCTCACTCTACCGTTTAAGCTATCCATGGGTATAATTTAATAATTCTCCATTGTAAGCAAGAACTAGACAAAATTCAAATCATCAAAGTGCTTTTGCATTCAATTTCAAGGGTACACATTAAAAGTGTGATATTTAATTTATATGAGTCAGGTAATTCCTATCACTTCAGAAGATCAATATGTTTGTAAATGTAATTGTCCGTTTATTGTCTACCTTTTTGCGATGGCCAAATTCTCATTAAGCTTAATTACCTATGTTAAACGAACTAATTTTAAAATTGTCTTGTTTTCTTTTTAGTGAATCACCAAAATATTTACAAGCGTAAGTACTGTGTGATGCATTAATGCCAAGAGCACATATGTATGTTTTCAGATTCGAATTAAAATTGAAGTATCTTACAATGTTTTTAAAGCTGAAATAATTCCTGAATCTTTTTAAAATTCTTCTCCTTCTTCCCTATGCCCACGCTTGTATGCTTTTTGAAATGTTATTTTTTCTTTTGTTATTTGTTGTTATTATAAAATATAGCGCAAATTTCAAAGTTATCTGAAATAATTTGTGAAAAGCAGGACTCGCAGATTACTGCGAAAAAGCCCATGTGATGGAAGTTAACGCCAGATTGGTTAGCTTTGGTTGCAGAATGGTGGAGCTTAGGCCAAATGTGTTCGTAGTGCCACCCGCGGACAAGACAGCCCCTATTAATATAACTAAATAATGTTTGATATTAAGCAGGATTATGGTGTTATTCAAATCCCTCAAGTTATCGTAAAAGTATAAGCCGCTTATTTGCGAATAGAGTGTACGAGGGGATTTCTGATTAAATGTTTTGATGGTAGGTACCTAGTTTTCTTGGCTGTGACAAAAGGCAAGAGACAAATGGTAATTCATCTCATGAAGAATGTGAAGATGCGATATAATGTTCATCGGCCTCTCAATTATCTGAAATATAAAAGTGCCAAAGAAAATATAAAAGAGCCCAGTCTAAAAAAATATACGTGCAGAGAAGTTTTTCTAGAAGAGAGATTGAGGTGGTAGGAGGTGGATGCCATTAGGAATGAGAGCATACCGCAGTCAAAGACTTAAGTGACAACTTTGTAAACACTTTCACGGCCACATATTTGGATTTAGTCTTCAAAAATGCGGATAGAATGAAATGTATGTAATTTATAAAAAATTCATGTTCATTAATGTGTCTGACGTAGTCCATCCGCACATGACGGATAAAATTGTGTCCAATACAGGCCGATTATACACGATCAAATTCGTCATCAATATTATTTATTTATTTTCAAGTAGGTGGAATTATTACAAATGATAGAATAAGACTTATGTTAGAGGTTTAGGAGACATTGATCCTTTACAGTAAAATACAATAAGTCATTAGTTGTCGATTATATGAATTTATATGATTAGGTAAGGGGGTCGTCATCAGATCGTTGCATCAGATATCGCCATTTGTCGAAAAATAAATCGCACAATGTTTTACCCGGTCAAATTATCTAATTTTGGTAGCAGACGATTTTTGGTGTTTCTGTCTTTTTCTCACACCCGCTTCCGATACCGAACGCTGAGAATAAAAACACAAAAAAGAAAGGAAAAGTGCGAAAGCTCATTTGATGCGGGAGTCTCCCGTACTTTTTCTACACCATTGTATTCAAACCTCGCAGTTAATGAGAGATAATTTATTAACACTTACAATACCAAAATTAATGTGCAGGTAAATATACAACTTGTCTGGTTGGAGTATTTTACAAAAATCGTGGTAGCGGAAAAAAAAATACATAGTAATTTTGCATATTGTTGTAGTGATTATTCACTTTATCCCACTTTAGAATTTATTGTCTTTATGAAATCTTCAAAGTAGGCTTGAACTCGCATTGAATCTATAAATGTCCCTAAACCTCACATAAAGTAAACTGTACACACTTCACCGTAAATTGGAATATTTACGAAAATGTGTTGTTTTTGTCAATTCAATTACCTGAAGGTGCGCCAGACGAAGAAGTTGCTTTTTTGTGTAAAAAGCAATAAATTAGGTTTGGGATATTTTTATAAAGCTTAGTAGTACACTAACTGGTTTATATTCTGAGAAAAAAACTTGTCGAAATTATTTCAAACCTTAAAAAAAAAGAAATAAAGGCTTACGTGAAACATCATTTTGTTTTTGCTGCGAAAAAAAAAACATTTAAAAAGTTTATTAAATAGTCGGACGCATTCATATTTAAATGTTTTAAAATTCATTTCAAAATTATGCGCTGGCACGTATTACAAAGCAATCGATCATTTTTGCATTCACGTAAAAACAAATTTCACACTCACAGGATCTATGACATGATTTAAGTATTTCTTCCCCTTTGTTACACACTATGCCAAATAAGTAATTCGTTCATTACAATATACGGTGTAATAAGAGTACAAACGATATACTCAGTGATAAAGAACAGACACGAATCAACTCGAACACGATATCCAACATTCTACCATGCTCCAACCGATCACGTAATAAAATCGTACGAGAGCTTTTGCCTGAACCACTCGTAATCACATCCTCTCTCTGTAGAGCCGTTGAGGAGGTATATTTCGAATATAAAAATTCGGCTAACCCGTATTGGACCAGTCTTAAGCTGACTTTGTGTCAGCACGGCCGGTTAGCTGTTAGATTTATTCCGTTTAATTAGTCACGTTTCCGAGTGTTTTGTTATTTTTGCACACTTTTGTTTTTTTTTTTTTTGTGGAAAGAAGATACATTTACCCTTCTTTTTAAGTATTGACACAGCTTAATTCAAGTAAACGAAATATAACTTGATTAAGATGATTAGCTATCGTTCCCTCCCATTGGGATTATTATGTGTGCTGCAATTATATTCAAATCTCCAAACAACTCGGGCATTCGTTTTAAATTCGTCACTTCCGTCGTATCAAACTCCTCAAGCAAGGAGTATTGATCTGCCAGCTTGGTAAGTTAAATAAAATAGTGTGTCAGTTAAATTTGAGAAAGAAAAAATATAAAGATTGGTATTTATTTCCCGAAGTTTGAATGGAAGTGCATTTCACCACAAAACCGTTTACGAATACATAATATAAGAAAATAAGAAAAAACATTGCTTAATCATTAAATGTCATTGCAATTAATTCTTTGATTGTTAAATCGTTTCAGTAATGTATACTGTACTGGCAAACTTTTGGATACAGTTCAAATGAGTGAGATCTTCAAGGACTCAAAAACTTTTGTGGACATGAAACTAAAATTCGCCCCAGATGTAACCAATCAAAAATTCGATGAATTTATGTTGAGTAAAAACGATAAACCAAGCAAGGAGGAAATCGAAGAATTTGTCAAAGTAAGACTAAATGATAAATATCCAGATTTACTTATTCTCCTTTAATTTCACATTTATTCGATTTTTAGGAACATTTCGATGATCTCGGTAAGGAATTTGTTGATTGGGATCCGGTTGATTGGAAAGAAAGGCCAAGATTCCTGGACCTTATTCGTGATCCGGATCTTAAGCAGTGGGGTAGCGATCTAAATGGTATTTGGAAAATCCTTGGACGTAAAATGATCGATGATGTAAAGAAGAACTCAGAATACTATTCAATCATTCCTGTTGAACATCCAGTAATTGTGCCTGGTGGTCGATTCATTGAATTCTATTATTGGGATTCTTACTGGATCATCCGAGGACTTCTGTACTCAGAAATGTACGAAACAGCACGTGGTATGCTGTTGAATTTCCTCTCAATTATACAAAGATTCGGGTTTATTCCTAATGGTGGTCGAATCTACTATTCAAAACGCTCGCAACCACCACTATTAGCTGCCATGATTAAGTCCTACGTTGACTTTACAAAAGACGAGCAATTTGCGCTTGACGCTGTTGAGACGTTAGAGCATGAGTTTGAATTTTGGATGAATAATCACACAGTGAATGCGAATGGTTACAATTTAGCGGCGTATGGTGATAGGTCAACTGGACCTAGACCGGAATCCTACCGAGAAGATATCATAACATCAACAATATTTGAAACGCAAGAATTAAAAGAAGAACATTATTCTGAGCTTAAGGCGGCAGCAGAGTCAGGCATGGATTTCAGCAGTCGTTGGTTTATCAATGAAAATGGCACAAATGAAGGCGATTTGACAAACCTTAAGTGTCGCTCTATAATTCCGGTGGAATTAAATGCTATTCTATACTGGAATGCAAAAATTATTGCTGAATTTTATTTACTTTCAAATAATGTGGCAAAGACAAGGGAGTACGAGACTAAAGCTCAAGAGATCTTGGAAGTAAGACTACTCACACGTATGTTCTGAATATGTTTTTATATTCGTTCTTTTATTTTTTAAGGCAATTCAAGCAGTTCTTTGGAATGAAGAGGCTGGTGTATGGTTGGATTACGACTTGATTAACAACAAACCTCGCGATTATTTTGTTCCAACAAATCTCGCACCACTCTGGACGAAGGCATACAATATTACTGAATCTGAAAAGATTTCAAAATCCGTACTGAACTACATTAACAAATACAAATTAGACGATTATCCAGGCGGTGTGCCAAACACATTTTCGCATACAGGAGAGCAATGGGATTTCCCCAATGTGTGGCCACCAATGCAGTATATATTGATTGAAGGTCTTGAAAATCTAAGAACAAATGAGGCAAGAAATTTATCCAAATCATGGGGTTATCGATGGGTTCAATCAAATTTCGAAGCCTACAGAGATTCACAGGCTATGTTTGAAAAGGTAAGTCAGAGGAAAACAATCTCAACAATTTTACAATAGCGATGACATTTTGTGATTCAATTGCAGTACAATGCCGAAGTTTTTGGAGGACACGGAGGCGGTGGAGAATATGAAATTCAAAAAGGTTTTGGCTGGACCAATGGTGTCATCATTGAATTGTTAACTAAATATGGAGATGCAATAACACCAGTTCACACAACAGGTGAAGAGAATAAAACAAAGGAACAATAATAGATTCAATAATTAGACAAAACAAATCGTCTTAAATGTGTTTTGTCCATCGTCTCAATTTTTAACAAACAAAAATATCAAATATCTAATCAACAAACAACTCACGCATACATCAATATGTGTGAATCATTGAAAAAAGATACCTCTAAAAAGGGAACTCTTTAAAACATGTGATAGTGCCGACGAAAATCCATAATCAAGAATGGAGTACTTTTCTATTTTGTGTTAATTGTCCTTTGAACTTATAATGTTATGTGTTACACAGGGATACTCGTACACAAAAATATCTATCTACATTTATAATTATGCACTCATTTAACATATTCGTTTGTGCAACAGTCTCTTCACTTTTATTTGTGCAATTCATTACACACCATTATTCACAATCAACAGCAGCTGAACAAAAAAACATCGAAATGTAAGTGTTTGTTTTATTTATTTATGTCCTCAATCTCAAACATACCTACAAGTAGATACATGTATTCTCTGTTTTAGATTTTATTAGATTCATCATAACTTTTATTCGCAACTGTAGTCTTCCTTAAAATATTAGTTCACAATACATACATACATACGTAGAACGCAAATATCTGATAATATTAACTTGCACCGCAATCTTAGCACAAGTGTTCGTATTGTCTTTCCATGTCCTGGATGTGATTTTCCCAAATTATTTGGGGTCTTCCTTAGTTACAGTACTTCCAATCCTCATATAGTACCTCTTTAGTTTTGCTTTAGTTTTCCATCTTTCGCAGGTGTCCGATCATTTAGTTGTCACTCATTCATTTTTCTAACCTTTTTCTGTGAGCTTGGAGCTTGGCTTACCGCTGTTAAACAAATACTACAAAAAGTATTTGTTTAGTCTTGGACCTATCACCGCTATCGATTTTCCTTTTCATTGCAGTCAGACAGTTCTTTCTTCTGCCGTTGTTTACATAAATGATGCAATAACTATATTGGACGAAAGTCCTAGCCTTGTCGTGTTTACAAGTATAGATCAAACGATTGAAATACCCATAAGTAGTACGTAAAACAAATTAGTGTCTAGAAAAGTACTTTGTTTTATCTGCAGAACATCCGGGAATCACCCTCGAAGAAGTACTACCTATTGTAGACTATACAGAAACTGATTTTTTGTAGCTGGATCTACTCTGCATCGGTATCCTAATGTTAGCCATCAGAATTAGGTTCGAAGAGCAGAATCTGTGAATTCGTACAGGACTGATCAGTTTGACGCCGTTGTACAGCTGCTGCTACGATTGTCAGAACGTCAATACTTGATCTCTCTGCTGATACATTTCATGTGGTTACTGAAAAGGCTAAAGTAAACATTAGTCGTTGGCCAAGATAAATGTATGCCTTATTTTTTTTATTCTATTACGTTATCGTGCAATATCCAAGTCACCATTGACGTACGTTATTCATAATTTTCATGCCGACTTAAGTTAGTAGAGTACAAAATATTTTCCAAAGAGAATTCAAACAATTTTTTGGAAAACAACTAAAAATCAATTTGTATGCAAAAGTTGCTTAGCTTGCTGCTTTAAGTGCGTTATATAAACTTACGAGTTTGATGACAAGCTAACTTGCTTATTTCCGCATAGCACCTAGTTAAGTTGTTGTAACAAATTCAATAACCTAAACAAAATTCTGTGTATTTCAGGTAAAGGAAGTTCAAAAACATTAATAGGCATCGTTGCAGTAGCGGCTATTGCCTTATTTGCGACTGTAATTGGACGTTTCATTTAGTAAGTTGATAATAATGAATCTGAAAACATTTATTTATTATAAAACTCTTTATTGTTGCAGACAATCAAACTAAACGTTTATAGCCGATGTTATGCTGAACTTAATTATCATACGTGTGTCCATTTGTTAAGACGTACCTCCACCAGATTTATGACTTTAAAATAAGTTATTTATGCCTTTGTAAAAATAATAGAAATTCTTCATATGTTTATTAAATGTAATACAACTTAAAAAAACTACGTAATACTATTTTAGTATTACATTTACATTTCTATGTGTATCAATACAGTATTAGGTTAAAACAAAATTAATTATATGTGTTTTTGTAGCATACAGAGAGCAAACTACTATGTTGATCTTTACTGCTGATTTCAGTTTAATTTATGAACTATTGACTATTACTGAAACTAAAATAAACTTAAGAGACAATAACCGATAGAAACCAAAAACCAGGAAGATGTTTGTGAAAGTAATCATTTATTGTAACGTCCTTCATAATTAAATGAAAAATGCTTAAGAATTCTCTACAACCATCTGAAGTTTGTAGAAATCAAGAGAATTGTATTCCTATCTAGAAAAAGGTACTTGATATAATATTTAGTAAGAATAAAAACTAGACTAGACATTTGTTGTTTTTTTGAAAATAAAAACATTTTGACAATGTGATAATTTAGTGTTAGAATTATTTAAAGTGCAAATCGTTTCTAAGGCGATAACGTCCTAGGTGAACCTCAACCTCAACCTCAACTAACACGTCTCTCCAAGTAGCGCGATCACCATCACCTGCCAACTGTATCCAATTTCGTGCATCTAGGTGTCCAGGTATCTAGGTCTAGGACTCTTCGGTCCGGAGCTAAGTTGCGGTCTATATGGCAAAGTCACCTTAGCCGTTGGATCCGTAGACACATGACTAAACTCATGTCACTGTGCAGACCCAACGAACTGTTGTTGACAGTCTTCTGCTCCGAATCACAATTTTAACACTCCCAGATCAGATTAGTTCGCTAAAACCGTTAAGACAGCTGGCGATGAGCTGTCAGGACATAAGCACCCGATCCACAAAAAAGGAGATTCTTCAACTGCGCCAATTACAGGGGAGGGCCCGTGCGAGCAAGGGAAGTTGCTGATCATTCCCTACTTGGCGGGCTGCAGGCTCAGTCTTGTTCATGAACGTGTAAAGTTGACATACCCACTCTTCGCGGCACCACCCGGATACCATCACCTGCTGGGAGATGAACTAATGTTTGCACCAAAAGGTCGCATATCTACCCGATCAATCTGGCGGTTGTTCTAGCCTTCCGCAAAACAGCCCGTGAAAAAAAAATCTAAGCTATGAGAGAGCAAGCTGCCTCGGATCTACGGAAAGGGTGATTCCTTCAACAACAACAACAACAACACGGGGCAAAAAATAAAGATTTGCCAGTCCACCCTTAAAAAAATGGATCAGGAAAATGGGATCCTCACGCAAAAAAGAGCGAAGTATACCAGAAGTAGCTGCAACGGAAAACAAGAGCAGCGCAAGAAGAGTACCGGACTAGAAAACGGGAGGAGAAGAAGCTTTTACGCCTTAAGAAATGGTTTTTCGTAACTTCTTGCTCAAGGATATCGTAGAATCTAGCGACACAAAATATAGGGGACTTTTATAAAAATCCCAACAGCCTGACCTCAAGTTTTAAGAATGGGACCCAGAGTCTTACAACTTGTTTCTGAGCCGCAGGGAATAGGGCGGCACTTCCAACAGCTGTTTCAATGGCCTGATCGGGAGAGAGTGATAGGGAATCAAAAAATCTCAACTCCAGTCGACGAGGAAGTCTTCGCACCCAGGAATGTGATTTTGACTAACATATATTAAGAAAGCCAACATATATATTTCCTCGTATATATGACGAATTGTTAAGTTGATTATTACAAGTTGATGGTCGACTTGTGTACTGCTTAAGAAGAGCACTAGAACGGTCTTACATGGATTGATCGATAATTTGTCTGTGCTACACCATTTTATGACTTGTTTAGTGCAGTTTGCATTATACTAAATTGTTTAACGTCGTATCTTCTCCTGATAATAATCACCAGGTATAACCTATGGTAGTATAGCCGGATAGTGACCGGCTAGTGAACTCAATAAGGTGGAAAACCCACTTGTGGACACCCGTTAGCCGCGATTACAGAAACCGTCACTCCTCCAAATCTATCGGTTGATCGATTCTTCGATGCCTCTACCTATGATCCCATGATGTGATGCACATATGGCTATTTCTTTAGAATCGTGTGCACCTTTTTTTTTGACGAAATAATGATGGGCACCTACTGCAGATTTACTTTCCTATATGCAAAGTGTTCGAGTTTAGAGAGTTACAGAACTCTAACAGGTCTCTAATGTGAACATCAATTCTCCATTGTCCATTGATTGTAATCAAAATCTATTTTAGACTTATATGGCCATGCCTCCGCGCCGTACAGCAGGGCAGGGATGATCAAAGTTTTCTATATGTAAAGTCAACATGCTCCTTCCTCTGCTCCTTCCTCTGCGTTTGATTTCGGTACTGATGTTGTTCGCACTATTTACTACGGGGCCGAGGTAGACGAAGTTCTTGATTATCTCGAAGTAAAAGCTGCCCAGTGTGACGCTCTGCCCAAGACGTCGATGTTGTATTTGCTCTCTTGATGATAGCATATACTTTGTTTTGCCCTCATTCACCTCTAGACCCATTTTAGCCGCTTCTGTCTCAATACCAGCAAACGCCTCATTGACGGCTCGCTGTATTCTGCCTATTACGTCAATGTCATCTGCGTATGTTAACAGTTGTGTGTGAACCTTGCACGATCTTCTCCAGGATGATGTTAAAGAAGTCACAAGACAGTGTGTCGCCTCATCTAAAACCTTTTTTGACATCGAAGATCTCGGTGACTTCGTTACTGACCTTAATGGAGCAACATTGGGACTCGTAGTAACACAAACGTGTAACACAACGTGTCTGGAGTTTGGGTTTCTTTTCCAGCTCGCATGGACATAACTGCAAAAACTTCCAATCCAGATTCATTGTTCTGAAGATTTTTTAATTAATATGTCAAAGTCTTCCTCTTCCGAAACAGAATTTTTCCATTTTCTAAACTTTTTTCTCCCTCGAAGTTACTTTCAATGCACACTGAACATTTTGAAGAGTTCACTCAATACATTTCATCTTTATTCACACCAAAATGGGAGCAACAGTAATCTGTCAAAATATGTAGGTGGAGGGTTTTTGTTAAACTTGACTTGACTTTACACACACACGCGACAAACTCGACCAAAATCGAAAAATGGCGAGTTTCATATCGCCCTATGGTTCTACTCACGTCGCACACGCATGTGGCATGTACACGGTATTTCATTCTCTTAAAAAAGACGACAGCAAAGCGATAGCAAAACAAAGCATAGCAACCCAAAAACTGTCGAGTTATAAATTATCAGGCTTGTTAGAACAAAGTTAATTTTTACTTGAGTTGACATTTAATCCTCTGGTCTGCATCCAATTATTAACTAACGATAGTCCATAGGTGGAACGTTCACTAAGCGTTGAAGGAAATTTACCCGAGTGAGGATGACCACATCATCCGCGTATGCGGGTACTGTGAATTCGTCCTTCTCCAACGTTTTTATGATTTCGTCAACCACTACGAGAAGTGAGAGTACTCCTCCTTGCGGTGTCCCCTTACTCACCTTCCTTGTGCAGCATAGATCGCCCAGTGATGATTTGATCAACTGTGAATGCTGTGTCAGCGCAATCCAAACACAGAGTCCTGCATTGACTGCTGCTCTGATGAGACTTGTTTGAATCGCTTCGTTTGTCACGTTGTTTAAGGCAACCTCTATATCGAGGAAAGCGCTCAGGGTGTATTCCTTCTGGTACAGAGATTTTACCACGGTGGATACAACATTGTGTAGTGCTGTTCCCACGGATCAACTTTTCAAGTAGGCATGTTGCGATTCTGATGTACATATCCATTAAACGTTCCAGTGTCTTCAATAAGAAGGAAGAGAAGCTGATAGGTCTGTCGTCCTTAACAGTAGTATGGTATCCTTTATCCTTTAAGAATGTAGCTGATCCAGAGGATGATTGAGATGCAGATGTCATGCAGCATAATTGGACGTATGTTGTCCCGTCACTGAGTTTTAAGCGGGTAGAAGGATCTAATTGGCCAAGCTATCCTACTACTTCTGATCATTCCCTTGACCACCTCTTGCTCCATCCCCCGACCTTCTGCGACAGGGTCATCATTGTCTGAGGATCGCTCTATGCAGCTACGGATGCAAACCATACATTGATGTTTGCAAAACATCGCATCCCCATCGTTGCCAAGTCTGTTCCTCTCTCGGATTCTAAGGCAGCCATCACTCAGGACAAAAATTAACTTCAGGACAGCCTTTTTTTCCTCAACTCCATTTCGCAGTTGTTACAATAGAACAAATAAATGTTTATTACGTCTCTTCCTTAATTTCTGTTCAAAATGATGTTTAAATAAATAAAGACGTTGAGAAAATGTGCTTGATTTCGCAGATGATTTCTTTGTTTTGTGGTCTAGTTGACTGGAAATTAGGTTTTTGGGTTGAAACTGGTAAGACTAATACATTTTGTTGTTTAGGTACAATACGTCGTAAATATATCCAATAATTTGTGTGATGTGGAAGATAAATAAAACATCGGAAAAAACATCCTTGTATTGTTTTTAATACCGATGTTTGTAGTAGAACCATCGATGTTTTTAATGTATGCATGTAAGTTTATTGAGATTTCATTTTATTGCATTTACATCTTTAGTTTTACAAATAATTTGATTGATTGATTCATTATTGTAGCTAAAAAGTACGTTTATCTTAAAACTACATTGTACAATTTACAGAGATACGGTATACACTACCTTACTACTGAAAACGTATTATAAATTGCAAGAAAATATGTTAATAAATTATTTAGGATTTTAGAAGGAAAAGCTACCGAAAAACCTTCATTAAGTTTTACAAATAATATTTTAGCTTATTATAACAATTAATTCAGGATAGTGTCGCTGACTAAGAATTGGTCAAGCTAACCTTGGTAAGATTATTGTATTTCGATATAAGTTCGGTATAAGTTGTTTAGAGCTAAGTTTGTATTAAGTAATGGCCTCTACCAGAGGCGTTTCTGAAGCAAATCAAATCACACTTCCTAATGTTGAGATTGATTCCCTCTCTTTTATAGTAGGCCACGATGGAATTGAGGTGACGATGAATTGCCGTAAGCGCTGTTTGCGGTCTTTCGTGATGACTTAATAAGAGGGTGTCATCCGCAAATAAAATAACCTCTGGGTCCTCCAGTTGGTTAGGGAAATCAGAATGGAAGTAATTGAAGAGAGGGGGTCAAGAATGGAGCCTTGAGGAACCCCTGCTAAGATCGGAATAGACTGAGAAGTTTGGTGTTCAAAGAATAAGTTAAGGGTGCTATCGGAAAGTAATCTTTTAATAATTTTTATTACATTTGGAGGAAAATTAAGAAAAAATGATTTATAAATGAGACCCGCATGCCAAACTGAGTCAAATGCTTTTGAGGTCTAATGCACAAGCTACAGTGCATTTTTTAGATCTCAAGTGTTTTATGATTTTGTCTTGTAAGACTAGTAGGGCAAGGTCCGTGGAATGGCCACGTTTAAATCCAAATTGATGGGGCTGAGAATGACCAGAATCATCACTAAAGCAGTTCATTTTCAGGAGGATAATTTTTTCTAGAATCTTACCTAGGTTTGATAGTATGGAAATCGGATGATATTTATCGACGCTATTTGTGCTATTGCTTTTCTTTAACGGAATCAACTTCGTTTTTCCAGGCTACTGGAAAGTAGCAATTGTTAAGGCAATTGTTGAAGATAGGGGTTAGGAATCTTGCTAACGCTGACTTAGCTTTTCGGATAACGAAATTTGAGATTTTATCAGGGCCAGACGATTTTTTATTGCTCAATGAGAAAATTATCGATTCAACCGTGTTTGCTGATATGAAGTGACTGTTAGCGGATTCATCTGACTTATTTGAGGGTGAGGAATTTGTTAGGATAAGGTTACTGTTCCAAACATCGAAGGAACTATTGAAGGTTTCCACAACAAGGGAGTTGACTATGTTCGCTGAGGGGGTTTTTAGGGCATATAGATCTTGGTAGAATGCACCAAAAGCTTCTACTTTCTCAGTCGGAGAGGTGTAAACTCTATCTCCATAACTCAGTTTCAACTCAGGATTCGGTGTCTTCTTACGACCGGTGATTTGGTCAATGGACTTTAATACGTTTGAAGACAGTTTCAGACTGCTGAGTTTGTTACGGAATTGTTCGTTCGATTATTATTTTGTCTTGAATGATCTTACTTAGACAGCTTATACGAATCGAAAGTTCCCGATAGCTGTCGTTGTTGCAGTCTCCAAAGTGATGGAAGAGTCTTTTCAGTTGTCTCTTCCAGTTCTAGTCCTGAGCAGACCGAGCGTATTTTCAGAGACCTTAATCCAGTTCGGACGTGGCGTTATTGTTCTGCGGTGGTTGGATATGCATGTATGGAAACGGTTTGTGATAGCCTCAATTGCTTCGTCAATCTCCGAGTTGGTGAGATTCCTCAGTAGGGATTTCTAGGTTAGACAGCTCTGAATTTATTGACTGGGTAAAGGAGATGGAGTTTCGCAAGAATATTCCAGTACATCCTCCCTCATTGTTACATATGTGTTCATATTGGTCATTAATACTGCACTTATTCTTGTTATCGGATTGACAAGTTTCCTGTACCATCAAAGTAAAATTCTGTTGTGCTCTATTGACTGCCCTCATCACCGGGTTATGAGTGGCAATCCTCTTCTCGCGTATGACCTCCTTCACGCATGGAACTCAATGTCCCTAACCATGATCTTGTATCTATTGTATCCTGTCTTTCAGAATATGGACAGGATTGATGCAACGCACGCCAGGTACAGCTAGTTATAAATAAAAAAATCCAAATACAATTCATTTAAGTGAAATATTGTATCTTGTTTAAATTAATTGTGTACTATGTAAGTATCTTCAAAAATTGTATTTGTAAATGAATGAATGTAATTTTCTTATTTTCAAACTACTGCTGAAGTTTACTAATTTTATACAATTTTTATAATTTATAAACAATTTCAATTAATGACTGTTAAAAATATATCGTTTTTTCATTATTCTTCAACATGCTAACAAAGTGAGTCGGAATGTTGCAGCCGGTGCTTCCAATTATGTTTAGCGATTTCAGGGAATGCCTAATGACATGAAACACACGACTTGAATAAACAATACAACTCATGTAGACAAATTCAATTTATGTATATTTAATTACAAAATTGAAGCTTTACAACTAGTATATGGTAAAAGAGCTTAAATAAACAAATTTAAAATATCTCTACAATATCCTATTCCCCTGCACATTGTTGAGATTGTTTATCTTGATGTGGGTCTGCCTCTTCTTTTCCTCCTTAAAAGCTTCTGCGTTCGCCTTGCGTTCAATACGCCTTTCAGTTCGGTATTCCTTAATCAGCCGCTTTCTCTCCTTTTTCTCTTCGGGAGTTTCATCTTTTGGACGAATAGAAAGAACACTGAGCGCTGACACGACTGATTTTGCGCAAAGAGATTTGGCTCCTTCGTTTGGCACACTATAATTATCTAGTTTGGCCAAGGCTTTTGCTGTTAGTTTATCATTATCGCCCCCGCGCAAAACATTCAATGGCAAACCAGTTTTAGGGTCAATTTGGATTGGTTTGTTCTTCTTCGGCTCTTCGATAAGTTTTGGATGGTTATAGATGTTTGAGTAGGTCGAAAGTATGCTCTCACAATCCCACTTCTTTTCTTTTGGATCCTCTACCTCCAGTTCTTCCATGTCATCGTCATCATTATCATCGGCAACATTCTTGTACTTCTCTAGTCTCTCCTTGTCCCATTCCTTGTTGTATTCCTCAACTTTTGATGACTTCTTGTAGAGCTGGTAGCATCCCAAGACGTATGGATGTTTCTGACCCCAAGTACCTTCAATTTCCTCCATATCAAGCGGTCCCATTTCTGGTTCATCGTATGAAGCGTAGAATTTATCAAACCTGTCATCCAGTAGTGTAAGTTGCTCGTTACGACGGATCACACTGCTGGACATTGAATATTCTGTGAACCGTGATTTTGTTTCTTCGTCATCGAAGCGACGTTCACGCCTGAGCGGACCCAAGTGGTCACGCATTTCCTCTTCCTCCTCTTCACTGCCGAAAGCAGCATCCGAATCGAAGCTCACGTCTTCATCATCATAGTAGTCATCGTCATCCTCATCCTCGTCCTCTTCTCCTTCCATGGCATGCACGACAAAATCATCCTCCATTTGATTTTCTTCGTTTTCGAAATCAAATTCACCATCCAGAGCAGCAATAACATCCGGATCCAAATCAGGCCTTGGTCCAGGTCTCGGAGCAGCTTTATTCAACATCCCTTCTTCTTCTTCAAATTCACTGGCAAATACTGAGCTAGGAAGTTGTAGTTTTGGCTCCTGCTCTTTGTTCTTCTTGGCCTGATTTGCGTTCTCAACGTACTCCCAAACAACATCGTGACCAGTTTTCTTCAAATGCTGAAGATAATCATAGTCATCGTCGAATTGGATACCGTACTTTTTCTGTTCCTCACGTCGTTTGGCTGGATCCACATCCTGTTTTGTGGTGGCCTCAACAAGAACTCGTTGAGGTGCATTTTCATCAGCAATCAAAGGATCATGTTGACTTCTGTGCACAAGATGAAATGTGACGGCATTTTTACGATCAATAAATGCTTTTTTTCCTTTGCCCTATAAGTAGAAAACATTAGATTCGAAGTAAATTGTAAATGTATATCAACGTTACCATCTTTGTTCAGGGAATATTATTTTAAGAATACCAGATAATATTTTTGTCAATTTTACCGTCGTAGTTGTCGAAAATTAAAGAACTGTCACATCCGTAGTCTCATCTAAGCATGTGGTAGATTTTATAAGAACTGTCAACAAATTTAAGCTTTTCAGTAGGTGCATTCAGGCGAACAACTGTAATTAATGAGAGTAGATGCCTCAAAAGAAAATGAAGTATCAGTTTGTTTAAAAATTGAGAAAAAATTATTTCTTCATTTTTAAACAGGTTCTCCTTGAAATATAAATAAACTACTACAATATAGTTCTTGGTTTGTTAATCTTACCATTGGAACCGGCAATATCGTAAATGGGCTTATGATTGCAATATATAGCCAAGACTGTCTGTGGCGATCTTCTCGGTTTATGTGTAATATATAACTTAGTTAGTTATATATAAGCTCATCTGGATGTTGTCCACATCTTAGCTAAGATTTCCGGACGTCTGGATCACTTACACTGTTATGTTTACAATATTCATCTTCAGTTTTCAATAAACTCGAATAACTGATCATCGGATTTTTTCCAAAATTGGCTTTTGTGATGTTTCTATGCCCAAAGGAAAAACCCATCACAAAATTACAGTGCCACGATCACTTGTCACATACAAAAGATAAATCTACATAAAAACACAAAACAACAAAAAAAACATGTCAACAAGCAGTAACTTGCAACATGTGTGAAATTCTATCTAATAATCTACGATAGTCGATGATAGCCCAAGCCGATTTCGCTTCTAGTTGATATCTGTTAGGGGTTATATTCAACGGTTCAACAACTATGCGGAATGAATAACGAGACGAGATTATTACTATTTAAATGAACAGCTCAATGAGCACGAGTTATGCATACAAAGTTGCAGGAATGTATATGGAAATAATAGTCCGAATTGAAAATACTCTCTCAAGAAAGTACTCGTAGGTAATAAGCATTGAAAATTCCTATGTCCTTGATAAGAAAACTTCAAATAGTTGAAATTCTTTTCAATAGAGGTTCTTGGAAAAATTAAATATAAAGTACAAAAAAAGTGTGGAATTAAATTGAATTTAGCTACATATTTGAATTCTTCTTGAGGTTTTTGAGTTTTTTATGTTTTTTTTTTCCTAGTTTTTATTTTCTTCAATGTTTTTGTTAGCACTATTGGACTTGTGTTGAGGACTTCTGGTACAGTACATTTCACAGTTGAAAAGAATTACACTTTTGTCCAATTAAGGATTACTATAGATTTATTTAACAAAAGAAAAATAACACTGTACGATTTCAGAACAATATTAGCAAAAAAGAAAAAAGGAGTTAATCAAAAAAACGTTAGAATTCATAATACGCATTTATCTGAAGAATAGATGTGCTTTTTAAGTATATCTACCAATGCATGCGTTACCCTATGCAAGTATTCCGTATTTAAATTTCGATACCACCAGGGCATAGTATACTTCTCTCAACACGATTGTTGTGGGATGGTTAGCAAAATAGGATAGGTATAAAGCTTTTAAGACTCACGCGCAATTCAACGACTCGTGTCCCACAAAAAATTGTCTCTCATCTCAATCAGACAGTTAAATAGTTTTAAAGTTATAATCAGAGATAACGTTACGTTCATTCATTATCTCTGGGTATAATTTAGCTACTTGCGCCTGTCTGACAGTTGTTGATATAACCTTAACCAAGCGACGAAGTTGCTTGAGCGGGTTAAGCCCTTATCGATGTGGAATGGCTCATATTTCGTTGAGCCTTATTTCACGCCACCCTTTGCACCTACTCCAAATCCTATAGCCTCCCAAGCAGAAAAGTGCCAGAGGAGCAGGATGCCCTTACCTATTTTACTATTCTACTATTCTTACTATATTATATTTTTTTATTGTAGAAAACTGAACCAAGCAAATACATTTATAAGTACTCCTCTGATTTCTTTTAATTTTAATCCACCTGAAAAGTCATAAGAATTGTGGACTTATGACCCACTTCGCTTTTACATGTGTGGAATTATGTCTCATAAGTTGATGGTCTTATATATTAACCGGATCGGACTAACTATCTTCTTTGTGTAACTTTTCTCTCGAAGATACCAATCTCATCCGTTTTGGTGATTGTCCATGCCTCAGCTCCGTACAACAGGAGTGGGAATATCATGGTCTTATATAACTCAGCTTGGTCCTCCGTAGAAACAACGATTTTTTTTTGCGTCACTATGCGGAGTCGAGATACATGAAGTCTTTACCTACCTCGAAGTTAGAGGTGCCCAATGTGACGCTCTCTCTCTGGGACGCTCTCCCAGACGTCGAAGTTCTGTCTTTTCTTGAAGATTGGACTTTCCTTTCGGCGGCTAGACCTATTTTAGCCGATTTTGTATCAATGGAAGCCTTAATGGAATCATCTGCGTATTCTAATTTTTGTAAGGACTTCGGAAAAATCGTGTCTCTAGTGTTGGCGTGTGAGTCCTGCATGATCTTCTCCGATCAGCTCGTCTCTATGGACCCCCCCAGATGATGCCCAGATAAATCCGCTGTGGGTGTCGATTTGAACTTCATGGGCCTTTTCCAGGATCTGCCGTAGAGTGAGAATCTGGTCGACGGTGGACTTCCCACGCTTGTAGCCACTCTGATATGGACTTATCAGATTTTTAGAAGCCAAATCGACCGTTCGAAATCACTTCATCATGGAGAGATGAAAGAATATGTCCAGTCACACTAAGCTTACCACATCAGATATTGACACCATATATGGAGAAGCACATACACGCTATTAAAAGTTATTCAATACGAGCGAATAACCAAATAATTAAGTCAAACCCACTCTTACACATACACGACTTTTATTTTAAATTTGAACATAAATTAGTTCGTGAAGTTCCTTACTTATAAACAAAAATACCACAAATAAAATGAAAAAAATAACGTATAAAAAAGGCTTTACTACATTGGTAACGATATTCCGTCGAACACGAACAGTTAGAACAAAAATGTATATAAACCATTACACCACCTTATCTCGACACGAACTAATGGAATATTTGCATGCTCCGGTGATGAGTTAAGTATCCTTCGTCTCTGCTGAGGCTAAACTATTGACAGTCAATGTTGGAGTCACTTGGTTGATAGATTCCATTTGATGCGATGGGACTGCAGCGAAATTGTCAACACCCAATCCAGAAAATAGCTGCGTTTGAGGTTCTGCTGCCAATGGGCTAATACTGCTTTCAGGGATCATTTTACTCGATTGCTCTTGACGCATTTGAGAGGGACTTTTGAGGTAGTTTATTGGGACAAGACCTGAGGTACGTCCATCAATAGTAGCCAAACCCCACCCTGAATTCATTAGATGGTGGGTGTTTTGAATTTCTTTGGGTGCAACTAGAATACGCTGTCCACTCTGGAATGATAATTCTGATGGATTTCTGCCTTGGAAATTGTAAATTGCGTTTGTTTCGATGGGATTCACCCACTTTTCGGGATTACGACCTGAAAAATAATTAAAAGTTTCTGAGAATTATGTACGAATTTGCAGAGCATAGCTGAAAACAAAAATTAGATTTTCGCCTTCCAATGTGACGGATTGGATTAATAATGCCTATCCGAATAATGACTATGTGTATCAGTATCAGTATTAATTGAATGTCAAAGGCACGTGAGTTTTATAGAAAATGTTAATTGATGTTGATAAAAGCCGAACGTGCTACTGTTTAGACCTCATGTGGACAACATGACACGTGCACCGACCTCAAATTAAATTGCTTCACAACAAGCCTTGATTAAGTTTTTCAATCAGAAATAAAGATTATCACTGATGGCATCATGACCTTACACATAAAATGACAAAACACTGTCAGTAAGGTTAAAATTTTGAAATTGATGTGAAAAGGAAAAATATATATTTTCCCGAATATAAATTAGCTCAACATTCATCCAAGTGTCAAGCCAAAGCCATTTCTTTACTAAGCCTGATGAATCGCAACTTTTAGTCTTAAAAATATCCACACCATACATTCCTAGCACCAGATAATCTTCATTACTTTGTTTATTCCCATGCAATAACACACAGAGTAACTACTAACTGAACAAAATCTTATCTCACACCTAATCGGGGAGTTATCAGTCAGCAATCTTATGTTTTTAGAGATAATGAAAGGCAAAATCAGTATTACGCTGTTAATTCCTCTATTTGAATTCAACTTACTTTCTTCGAGAGCTGTGTCAGTGACAGTGCCGATTAGTTTCATAATCAAGTATGGAGCTGTGAAAATGAAACTGATAAAGGCTAAAACTGGCCATGGTGATGTTCCTTTCTTGGGCAAAGCAGGACCATTCTGTTGCGAAAGTGCCGCTGCGAAAGCTTCTTTAAAAGCCATTGAGGATGGATCAAGATTCGATATTCGGAGCCAGTAGAGCATTCTATAAACGAACAGATTAATCATTATATTAGAAAAGAAAAAACCAACAAAACACTTACTTTCTGTAGATCCATTTTATGGCACGGAATATTGCAAATGTTTGCCAAAATTGAGCGAAAACTGACCTCAATCTTCCAAAGTTTGCGGCGACGCCAAGAATTGCCCGAAATGAGCTAGTCAGTGCAAAAAATGTAGAGTCCAACATCGAAGCTATATTACCAATAGCTGACACAAGTGATTCGATGCTTTGAAAGGCTGGTCGAGAGCTGTTCTCCGCCAATTGAATAAATCGTTGTTCTGGGTCGCCTGGATTCGTTCCAAATCTGTTGTATGAGCCGCCGTATCCTCCATAGCCGCCACCGAATCCCCCACCGAAGCTGCTTCCAAATCCACCATATCCATTGCCATATCCATACCCTCCACCACCCATAAACGGACTACTATTGTAGCCAAATGAATTATTCTGAACATATCCACTATTAAAACTACCTCCCATTGTTGGTGGTTGAGGTAGGGATGGTGGTAATTGTGGTCCCAGAGCCCGTACGTTCCCCAAAGGTGTCCGCATGACACCAGAGGGGGGACCACCCGCTATTAAGGGTTCATTTAAAACAGCACTTCTGAAATTTCCTATGTTATCGCTCATTGTCGTTGTTAATATTTGTTGTCAATGAACTTTGTTCCTTCCTGAATTCTTCAGGAACAATTACAAAATTTCACTTAATTTCACCGTCAAAGCTTTCTTTTATTTAACAACTGATTTAAAATGCGTCCTCAGGAAATACAAAAATTAAAAGTCTCTGAAGAATTTATAAGAACTGCTCCTTTTTTTGTTAACTAATGGAACTTCATATCTCACCACTGGCGAAAATGATTTCATTTTTTGACAACCAAATGACATTTCGGTTGGAACGAGTTGAAATGAAATGTGTGGTGATTTTGTATGTATGTACATATATATGTGTATATCTGCCACCGATTTATTTGATTACAAAATGTTTCTAGTAAAGTTAAAATGTATGTGAGATAATAAGCCCTACTAAGTTAAATCAATGTTTCAGTATTATTGTATCGTACAGTTTTAGATTGTAGCGATATACGTACAAAAATATATAATATAAATAATCATAACATTTACATTCCTGGCACAAATTCTATGTTTTTCTTTGAAAACGTTATCAAACTTGTAAGAATATACATGTGTGAACATACCCCTACGGTGCCTGATTTTTGTTTTGTTTTTGCATCGAAGGACGGTTTATGACATATGGCGTTCGGATTGAAATCGTATTGCAAAAAATTATTTAAAAATATAAATAAATTTGTCTCAGGTGAAAATTTCGTAAAGTGCAAAATAAAGTACAACAAAATTCGTGTCAAATAAAAACATAACGCCTCAAATAATGGAGAAGAACCATGAAATATACTCCCTGCGAGAATGGGCTCCATTAACTGAGATTATTGAAAAAATACCACATCGGATACAAAGGGGTTTATTTTCGGTGGATCTTGGGATAACTTGTCTGGACGCTGTTCAGGAGTTTATGGCACTGGGGAGTGATGCAGGCATTGTATTTTGGTATAATCGATTCAATGGAGATGTACAAAAGCTCCGTGCTGAGGTGAACAAATATACACGAGTGGGCGAGATCGCCTGTCTTAAGTTTGTGTTTCCTCTCCTAGCAGGTGACTACTTCTATAACGTGTGTAAAAATCGTTTCATCTGTGGAGTATATGGTTGCTGCTGGTAGTTCCAGTGGTCAAGTAAGCGTTTTTCAAATACAGAAGGAATTACCGGCGGACTTAAACATTGTTGCGCCATTTACGAAAGCAAAACCCGTCGAGCGTTACACGATAAGAGATCTTCATCGGTGCGCTATAAGCTGCTGCGAATGGTCGAAGAATGGAATGAAGTTATATACGGGCGACAAACAGGGTGTGATTGTTCTCACTGAATTTGATTACCAAACGGTGAGTAAGCAAACTTACCCCCAGTGTAATCAAAAATCGATACATTCTACTTTTAGCACACAAGTAAATCCGTTGAAATACTGAACGAAGCTTACGAAATAGCCCAACTTAGTGTCCATCAAAGTTATCTCCTTGTTTCAACACTATATCGATCAATAATTTGCCAGAGAAATTCGAAAAATGGTCAATGGCAATTGTCACAAGTTGGCAAGACTGATCGGAAAATACTAGCAGACATTGGAGGGACAATATATAGGAATAATTCTGAGATTCAATTAATTTGTGGACGGCCTGGTCTACGGCTGTGGATAGCTGATATTGACGGCAATGTCGAAAAGACACTTTTGTTTAAAGATGCGTTGAGTAAAGTAAACGCTGCGTGGGAGATTCCACTGCTAAATCCATGCCGCAGTATTACCAGTACCACGACAAATTTTCGTTTAATTGAAATATTTCTCAACAAATATGTAGTAACGCATGATGATTCAGTTTTATACATTTTAAACTTGAATCAATTAAAAGTTGAAGCAGTAGCTAGCGGTTTCAGAAAAATCATTGACTTTTGTGTATGCAATAAGGAGATATTCATTTTGGAAGGACCAAGGAGTCTTTTGCGATTGGCTGCCATTCCGGAACCCCCTAGCAAATCAGGTACATATATGAATGGACAACTACTTCAATATCTGTATCCAATAATATCCAATCTTTATTTGGATCAATTTAGGGCATTTCAATTTCCCGATTTGAAGATATTAAAGGCGTTCAATAATGTGCTCAAAGAATTAACTAATAATAAATACTTTTAACTATTTCCTTTGACAGCAAAAATTATATTCAATCCACTCCTACCTCCTCCGGTTCCAGTCCTTGGAACCTCTCTTTTCGAGTCTCCTGTTGAATATGAAGCCGAAGATGAGGCTATAATCAATGCCGAGGAATGCTTCGAACTGCCACCAATTGAAGAAATAAATTTAGACATTCCAATTGAAATTGCAGTTGAATCTCCTCGAGCAGAGCATTCCCGTCGAATGGAGATTTTTAATCAGATCGGTGAGAAAGAATTCGAGGAGTCAATTCTTCACCATCGCGGAGTTAATAATGGGAAGAAAGAAGAAAAATATAAGAAGAAGAAAAAGATTAAAACAGAAGGAATTGTGGAAATTGGACAAGCTATTGCTGAAAGTTCCAGCGGAGCTAAAGCACAATCACCCAAAAAACTAGAGAAACCAAAAACACTAGAATTCACTACAAAGCCAACTGTGATGGACGCCAGCTTCTGCACTGATTCGAGGTGAGTTGGCTCACCTGATGCGTCTTCATGATAAGAATTCGTTTGAATAATCATTCTATGTCTTACTTATATCTTCAAGTTCTTTTATTTCCACTTCTTCGAGACCGTCCTCCTCTATGAAGTCATCCTTCAAAATCATCCTTCCCAATGCCCTTACTCCTAATTCTTTGCAGCATGCCATCGAAATAAAGGAGAAGGCTCTTGCTGAAAAGCTTCAATTAGAACCAGTTCAGCTGTCTGAAGTTTCTCAAGAAGAACTCAACAAATCCCAAATAGACTTAAACTCACAAATGCAATCGCAGATGCAGTCATCTACATGGCAGTACCCACTGAAGCAGTATCCTGTAACGCATTTAGAAGACGCCGAAGTGCAGACAACACCTAGAAAAAAGCTTCATTTCATCAACGATGATGAGTATGGAGATGAATGTGATTCAGCTGTTACAACGCACAGAAACTTACAATTCATTCCAACACAACCAGTATGCGATTTGGAGCCCGAGGATATGATGCCTCTAGTTGTTCAGATGCCTGAAAGCATGAAGATACCATCATTATCCGTGGAAAATGTAGGCATTGGTCGTTCCAGTCCTGAACCGACAAGCTCGCAGACATCAAGCGATTGGGAATTTTTAGACAATTAACTCTCCCTTTTGAGATTGCTTTACTTCACCTGCTTACTTACGGTAGAGAATGAATCTTTACTGATATATCAGCCTTGAATGTTGTCATTTTTTGGTCATTTGTCAGTAGTGTTTGCGAAATGGAAACTCCAGAATTATCTGCAGATGGAATATTGTGATGCACTTTTTGTAGTTGATTGGATTAATTTTCTTTTTTTCCTCCTAAGGGATGTAAATTAGTATTCCTTCTTATTTTAAGATCTATTTATATAAATTTGTATTTATTCATGTCTCTCTTTCGTTTTAAATAATTTACTAGGATACTTTTTCGTTTCGTTATTGTCTCAAGGATATACTTACAACAAATACGTTTTGTCAAGCACACTTATGGCTTTGGTTTAGAGCTTATTTTTAAATAAAGAACTTTAGTTTTTGTAAATGCAGTTGATTGGAGTTTAATTATAAATATAATGGAGAGCTCGTTTTTTGCTTCCTCTATCCTATCATATTTACTTTAATAGAATGTGGAATGGTTTATTCAGAGGCTTATTAAAAGTTCTAATCATTAAATTTACAACGCCTACCACCACCCCAAACGCTGATAAGTGACATGATTTTGCGAAGTCACTACACTATTCATTTATTGGAGATAATTGATTTGCGTTCTGACTGCGATTGGAGCGGGAGGTTTAACCAGGAAATCTCCACCCACCCAATCCAAATGTTCGAATCAATACATATCTATCAGCCCGCTGTATGTTAAGATTTGTTGATTTAAGTTCCGGTTTGTGAGTATATCTGTTATGAAAAATTGTACAACAACGTAGTTAACTATGTATGTATATAACCAGAGACACCTATAAGTTTGCTAATATCGTTCCTATTGTCCAGAAAGAGAATTACTGCTTTTACGGAACAAAGTGTTTGTTTGAATAGCACGTACAATATCTTTCACTGTCTTGAATAACTTCATGCCCAGATATACACGTTACTCTTAGAGAAATTCCATATTTCCGGATAAGTTTGGTTGTAGCGCGTTTTGAAAAACATATTCCTACAGGTCTGGGTTAAAATGTCTGACAATATATAAAATTGCATCATAAACAACATCTGATAATAATACAATTGAATCATTATCTCACTTTTTAATGGCCACCAAGAACATGGTCGACTTTATGCTTAGTAAAATACACACATTGAGAGAAAATACTTAAATCATTTCGACATATGCGACATATGCAAGATGAACTTTAGAATTTACAAATGCATAAGTATGTGGATTCAATTCAATGGATCGATTTCATCATATTGCATTCAAATTCTACATTATATATGACTGTTTAGAGTTTCTGGGAATGTATAACCACCCAGATCAATTTGTTTTGGTGTTTTTCCACGGCTACAAAGAAGGAGTCGCAAAAGAAATCTCTGCTCTTTGCATTGGTTTGGTAGTCGCATTGTCTAATTTATCCCCACTTTTGTATTTCAGCAATTGCAACAATTCAATGTGTTCAATTGAACTTCATTAGTCTGGCTGAGTAGATTTTGATTGGAAATGGAATTTTCCATGACGAATTGAACGTTTTTTTTATTTTCAAATTTAATTTTTTTATTATGACGATAATATAGTTACGAGAATCCTTTATGCATGCGCGTAATTGAAGTACTACCTAAAGTGCGCAGAAATATATTAAGTTGAGAAGATAAACGTGTTATCATGTGTTTAGAAATTCAAAGAAGTCGTATTAGTTACAGAAATGGATAGAGCTCATACTTCCGAGTAAGACAGGGTATAATGTTAATTAATGGTTTCATAAAATTAAGGGGTTAAGTATTTTGTTTTCTATAAGAAAGATGTCTAGAAGTTCTTGGTTATTCATTTAGGACTATTCACTGCCAGATTTGTAAGCAAAAAGCCTGACGAAACTCGGACTCACAGATTTGTAAAAGGCATATCACAACTTGGAGTGACTTATACCAACTAACCTGAAATTAACAGTGTACATAATAACAGAGTTTGAGATGGTGTTTCTATTGTCTTTATTCAGGCGGTGTTCGGTCTCTAAGCTCACAATCTGGGCCAAGGACTGACTTAATAATTATATTATTAGTAAATACCCTTAGTGTTATTCGTTATTATTAAGTTGTGTCCAGCCATCCAGTTGTTCCGAAAAACCTGAAAACATGGAGTGATGGCTTATCTGTTCTAACTTAGTGACCGGGGACGAAACGAAGTACTCTCCCTATTTCTGAAATGACGTAGGTAGCTACAAAATTCGTGGACAGTATGAACGCTCGTGAGGAGTGTTCGTCGGCACAGCCCCTGCATGTGTACAAATTTGCAAGTCTCATGGTAAACTACATTCAAATGCTGATTTGATATAATGGATTATGTGGGAAGGATCCATGCCTCTTATCTGGCAAATTCATCATTTCAATGCTGGTTGTATCTTTGTTGGCGAGAATGCATCATAGAATTATCGAGTGAACCTTCGACTTCTTCACGAGATCACGATAAGATGGACTTAATTTGTAGTGCCATAATTGGTTTGGGGATATATGAAAACAAATTCGAACTCGAATTTTTACAGGCAGTCACTTTTCACTGCCGATATTATAGGCAGTAGGTGCTTTACATGCAAAATCCTACTTCACTATTTAAAGATATTTGAAAAAACACGGCTAAGGTGTGAATAATTTACTCGGTTGTAGTACTAGAACTACTTGTTATTTGGCATTAACATTTCACAACCGCCTCCGTGGCGCAATTGGTTAGCGCGTTCGGCTGTTAACCGAAAGGTTGGTGGTTCGAGTCCACCCGGGGGCGCAATAATTTTTTTTTGCGTTATTCGCTTCCCCGATGATATAAATGTATATTCGTGAATTAAAGAAAAATTAAAATCACAAAATGCATATGTAAATATGTAAGACTTTAATTAAATGTTATTTTTTGTTATTACTATAAATGTAGCCCAAAGTGTCCCAGTGAAGTCCCACTGTATTTATATTTTCTCTACATTTGCACAACTATCGAAAGTCAACTCAAATGCTTACATATATGGTAGATTCTCGACGATGTCTTCGTTTAGGGAAAATATGAATTTCTCGTGCGAATTCCTGCAAAAAACAAAAATGTTCAGCATTCAGAGTTTGTGAAAGTTATTAATAACTGTTCAAATCGGTGACATTCATCACACTCTCATTGTTTTAGGTCGGTTTTTCTGGATCTGCGCAGGTTGATTAAGCTCCGGAAGTCCCTAGAATCCGAGTATCTTGACTTCGAAGGTTGTGGACATTTTGGTATAACTGGTTTTCCTTATTGGAGTTATTGTCTGGGCGCACTTAGTCATCAAATAATTACCCTCTCCAGCTAACGCGATCTTGGCTAGGTGTAAGCGACGCAATGGAAGAGTCGACCTAGTACCTCCATATCCACGAACAAGTGTTTTGAAGGAGCCTCTAAGAGGACTCGATCTACATTATTGATCTACAAAACCAATAATGTCGGGAGAATTGGGTAATACTGGAAGTTAGACTAAACATGAACCTCCTCGCCTGGTGCAAGGCAAACCCGAGGAAAAACACCCCAACACAAGCGACTGGGGCTGGCTGTACCATAACTTTAAACTAATCGCTTGTGAAGACGAAGATGCAATATCATCCTTAAAGGCCGCAGTCACCAACACAGGTGAATTCTGGCTTGATTCTGTGGGCAATGACAAGATCTCATTCCGGCCTAGAGCTCGCGCAAGATTTCCGGTAGATCCGAACCACAGGAAATTCCGCTACTCATTGAGAGGTAGAATCCAGATCGTCTAGCCGTGGACTGGAAGACAACTAGAACGGAGCTAGACAGTCTCTCGTCATTTATTCAAATCCGATGTCAGATCTTCACCGGAAGTATCGGACGATACTGTGATAGAGTCTTTGGGATCTGATAGTGGTTTAATGCTGCAATCCATAAGCCTCCATCACAGTAAGGCATAGTCTTCATCCAACAGCTATAGATTAACAAAAACAGAATCTCTCCATTGAGGACTGAAGGATACAAATTAATACAGTGCATTACGCAATTCAAACTCCACAATGCCCGTATTATTTTTTTCTGTTAACCTAGTTTTTCTTATAACCGGAGAACGGATATAAGAAAAATATGTTCTTATAAAAATTGGATACAAGAAAAATCTTCCTTTCACGAAAAGAAACACCAGTACTGGCAATTAAACTGGGGATACAAACTAACGTTGGCCTTTTCTCTATCAACCATTGTTTTTAATGACTCATTAACACAATTTGCATTTACAGAATTTGTATATGTTTTTATATGCATCGAACTTTATACGGAACATAGAAGGTTGGTGACATCATAACGGTTTCTTTTAACCGCGTGTTTCGCAGATTAGAAGAGACATAGTGCTTATATAATTGTTTCTTTTAAACGAGTTTTTCCTATAAGCGTGTTTCTTATATGCGTGTTATGTAGCATACTCAGAACCTGTATCTTTGCAAAAGGAAATCTTCCGTCTATATAACATCTTCCGTCTACATATTTAAAGCAATACAGATCTGACGGTGGCTAGCCTGGAGATCAAGGACGAATTGTTTTAGATCGGCACTGCTTACATTCAATAAATCGGCCAATACTTATCGGCTGCGACGCAAACGCCCATCACACAGTTTGGCGCCATAAACAAAAGGGTTGGGTCCGTATTAACATATATCTTAGAATCTTAACTTGATAGAGGCCAGAAATGCACGTTCATTAACAGAAATAGACAGGAAGTTATCGACATTACCGTGATAACTCTCCGAACATAGTTGTTGAAAAGTAGGAGGTATCGAAGGAATACTCTTCGGATCACCACTACGTTTGTTTCCAGCTAAACACAGACTACGTAGAACTTCCTAAGGCTCCTTTTAGAAAAACAAACTGGGAACGCTATCAGGACTTTTTAGAAACGTCTCTAGCAATATTCCCTATACCAACATAAGCTCGACGGAGGATATTGATAACAGTAGGGATTATGTCACTAGGGCCATGTATACGGTATTAATCAGGGCATGTCCGATAAGCAGACCCGCAAAAAATAAAAAAAAACTTCCCTAATGTTCAGCGAGCATGCAGAAGCAAAGAAAACTAACCCTTTCATGCCCGATGTTGCGTGCACGCACATTGTGTTTCCATTATCATTTTTTCCGTATTTGTGATGTTCTTTTTCTATCTTCTCTATTTTTTTTTTTTAAACAACCGGAGCCCAAGCTGTACAACGAAGACAGAGCAACAGGCCTTTGAGGACAACCAATCGAAAACCTCCATGGAAGTAGTAAGCAATATGAAGCTCAAATAGACTATACACAGCTTCCTGCCAAATAAAACCACCAGCTTAGATGACAGTACACTGAAACCATGGTTCTTGACTATAGCTATATACCAAAGGAATGGAGAAAAGTAAAGGCTGGTTTCATTTAGGAAAAGTATCCCATATAACCCCACATAACTACAAACCCATTAGTCTCTCCTCATTCCTTCTAAAGACGCTAGAAAGACTTATAGATATCTACATGAGGAGCAATATACAGACTTGCAAACTTTCAGCAGCTCAGCATGCCTACTACAAGAGAAAATCAGTCAAAAAAGCTCTACACTAATGCAGGCACTATAGAGAAATCGCTGGCCTACAAAGAATACACTTTAACATCTCGCCTCGATATTGAAGGAGTTTTCAACAACATAACACCTGAATCTATAGTAAACGCATTAAGCTGACTAAGTATTCATGGTGATATTATATGCTGGATAAAGTTAATGCTCACAAGCAGATAAGGAGGCATACTTTCGCCGCAACTCACTAAAAAGCTATAACCTTCAGTGGAAAGTACCTTCAAACTAGGGGATCTCATGGCAAACGCTTTCAAAGTGTTTTCGAAGTGGACCAGAAAATGTAGCCTGGATGTAAATCCAGCAAAAACTACAAAGATACTCTCTTCGAAACATCATCAGATGCTCGAAATCCCACCACCAAAACTCAACGGAACATCACTAACTTTCTCGAATCAGGCCATATATCTTGGCGATATACTGAACAGAAAGCTCAATTGGAAACAAAACTCACTATAAAGCAACCTCCGCACTTTGTACGTGCAGAACGGCTTTAGACCGCCGTGATAAGACACTCATCGTCGACCGTCGATATGGCGTCGTGGTTTGGTGGCAAGAACTGGATAATCTAGTTACACAAATATGATAAGGGATCCAAAGGATTGTGTGTGTATTGCTCACATCACCAACCGCAGCGCTAGAAACGAGACTGCTGTAGACATCTGTGGCAAAGAATTTGCAGCAAAATCGGCGTTGAGACTGAAAGCACTCTCGCAATGGAGTAATCAACGCACAGGTCACGTTAATATTCTAAACTCATACGCTTTTACCGAATAACCTACTTAACCCCGATTTTAGACTTCGACATTAAATACAAAACCAGAATACCGAGAAGATTTTACTCGGAACATCTCCCTATCAGCCTGAAAACTCAAAAAAACTAAAATAACAGAGTTAGCGATAGGCAGTGCGAAACAGATATGGCCAAATATGGACTTCAAAGCACCACGGCCATCCTTAATCGAGGCAGAAAAAACTGAGTAAGCTAATAGGAGCACTTACTGAACATTGCGCAATGGGTTGACACGCCGCAAGACTCGGAACCAACTTTCCTGTATATATTCCCTCTCTTGCCCATTGAAACATATTGATAGTTGTTTTTTAATATTAAATGCTCAAAGGTTAGGTGTGAACTGTTCCGAAAAGGTGATATTCTTTCCAATGGATCTTCACAAAATGTATGCACTAAGCTTGTTGATAACGAAGACCTTATTAGACTACTTTATGCAACATAAAGCTTTAAAGAATATGGTTACATTTTGATTGTGAACATATTATCTTCGCAGGAATACAAACATTAATTCTTGTCTGTATAAAAGAATAAAAGTGATTTTTATTTCGTTCGTTAATTATAGTGGTATTTATACCTTAAATGTGTATCGATTTCAACATGCTTGGATTGATTGACAACATTTTTTCGAAATTCATCAAGGTATGAGACTTACTATTCAATTGAAGGGTAATTTTACACAAAATCTATCCTGCTTTATGAAGTAGAGCTTAAGATGAAGATACTAATTTTCTTGCAATCAAATATCAATTTTTCTCTAAACACAAAACGTGCCCGGTTTATTAATGAAGAATTTTCTCATCGCATACCGAAACAAGTTTTCTTACTTTCTAAAGCAGATGAAACAAACTATAATATACAGGTATGTTGCCACTTGCTACGTTATTATTATACTCAATGTTAATGGCCTTTAAATTACTTTTAAATTAATGGACATTTTTAGATATATGTACGATCATAGACAGAATAAAGTGCTTTAGTTAACTGTATGGAATCATTTTTATCCATATTTTTGAATTCTTGAATTATAGTTACATTTTCTTTTTAATACATATTATTGTATAGTAATTGTAATAGTCTTACTAGGCCCTATCCTCTGATAAATTGATTTTTCCATTTGATGATTTCCATTTTTTTAGGGTACTGACCTGGTTAGCACGAACGGAGTTTTGAATGGGATCCAATTTCGCTCAGAACTATACTTTCTGCCACGGTTTGGGATCGAGATAAAGGAATGAAAGCAGAAAACAATATTTATTAGCAGTAATTGAACGACAAGTTATCTCGCACTTCGATGGCTTTTTGTGCTTCTACGTTTTACTGAACTTGAATGTTTACGGACGATCGTCTCACATTCATACAAATAAATCTGTATTCCAATTAAGAACGTCCACAAATCCTCTTGTATGTCTTGTGAAAACATATTTTCTAAAACCTAGGAAAAATCTGCGGGCTTTCATGCAGCACTCGGAAATGCAGCATTCAGAAATGCAGCTTATACTTCAGGTATCATCTGTTACAATATACCAATATCAAATTTCATTCACTCAAAGTGCTACAAAATTTAAAAATTAACAGCGAAAAAAATGTGTCCATTAGAAAAAATAAACATCGATTACAGTTCCCTATAAACAATTATGTGAGCGCAAAAAAAGCTTCTACCGGCAACAGAAACCCACACACATATCCAGTGACAACACCAACAGAATCAGAATTTGATTCCCTTGCATTTCGTGTTCTCAGCACTCAGCTGTTCTACACAAAGTTGAGGCATGCGTGTTCTCCCAAGCTTAACTTCCCAATAAATACACCTGCCGATGAAAGAGAAAAGCTCATATGTTTGAGATAGCTCAAGCGGTTAACAACGTTACCACCGACAAGGACAGGACTTCAGCTTAATCGTTTCCTCTTTAAATACACAGTGAGATCTACAAATTATAATTGTTCATAGAATTTGTGAATTCTACAAGAATCAATCGTGAGTGAATCGTCTGCAAGTTGTTTAGTGCGAATTGAAGTTCACCTGTGAAACCCAAAGACTGTTAACAAGAACTTTTACGTTATTACATAAATTTTATTGTAAATCAGTGTTTTTTTTTTTTTGAAAAAAAATATTTTATTTATAATGAGCGAATGCGAGTTGGAAGTTGTGTCACCAAATGTCCAAATTGATGATAAGTACATTGCCGTCGATTATGAGTATCAAACAACCGCTGTTAAGCGGCAAGGGAATAAACTTCAGGTGAGTTGGCTAAGAGTGTAGAAGAAAAATCAAAAATGAGGTTATGTGCCATGTGGCTTAGTTGAAATCCTTTCGCTATTACATCGAAATGGTTGTTTGAGTTGCATTGCGTCCTGTGTGCTTTTGCGATTTATGAAATCGATAATTCCGTTGACCTTGAGGGTATTGTTGTTGGTCGTTATTCTAGAATTTTCCCTTAAGGACTCCCATCTACGTAGACACTAGTGCGCACATACATTTCATTGTATGGATGTAGAAGTAAGGCATGGATAATGCTTCTAGTTCTTTTGGGCTGCTGGATGGAAATTTCCCGGTAAGACAAAATACTAGAAATCGTGTGTGTAATCCCTTTAATGTGTAAATTGAGACTGATTATGTTTGGGGCTACTATTGATTTTTGTATTGGGAACTGAATGTGGCGTTATGCGCTGAGACAACTCAGACGCGTGTGGCACTTAAATTCGTGAACAGCTGACTTATATCAAATGGTTGAACACATTAAACATACATATATGTTGTTTATTGAGTGCATCTACGTTTATAATTGGAGTAATATAATCGTTGCTCAGCACTCAGTTTCAATTCAGTTTAATTAAATAGATACATAATTTGGAATTGACTGAATACTCATCTCGAATTTTGAATGTCAGCAAAACAGATTTTGTTCGAATTTGTTATGGGATATTTGTTAGAATAGACACCGATTTTCTTGTTGAATCAACCGATCGATATAATAAAGCCCACAACTACTAGTTGATTTAATCAATATTTTAAAAGCGACAAAAACATATAGACATGAGCTGTTGCTGTTACCCACAAATGACCTTTTAAACAATATTCAGAGAAATACTCAAACTTGATTTGTTTTTACTTTAGCATTACTTTCTTTTTAGTTTTGTTTATAAAAATGTTGGGGGAAATGATGGTCAGAGGACTTTTGCTTATGTACCAATAGTTCGAAAATTAAATTAAATTGACGACTTTTACAACAGTTATATGAACCACTGCTTAGGACTGACTAACATTTCATGTTTTTCTTCGAAATGTTATAATAGGGCTTGTGAATATTTTAGAATGCTTTAATGGACTCTGAAACTAATGCTGAAGCAGATACTGGTAACAATTCAGTAATATGAAACTATTTACTTCCCTTTATTCCCGATCCCAAAAATGTTCATTGCATGGACAACTATTTTCTAACTCTCTTTGATTCTCGAATATGATTATTCCGCTTTTTTCCTTTGTATCAACTTTTAATAACCCCATGTTAGCTAATTTTCATTTATCATTTTTGCGTCACAAACATATAATTGTTAAAATTATTATCAGCGAATTGTCATGTTGACATACTTTTTTTCAAATGCAGTCGTTTTTGTTTAATCATCCCTGTCGGTCAAACTGTACTAATGGAAGTTAACATCCAAATGAAAATGTGATTAAATAGCTTTTGTTTTTAATTTTACATAACTAAATGAATTGAACTATTCAATGAAGTGATCCTTCCATTCCACAGGACGATGAAAATGTCTTATGTACCCGAAAATTGAAACAGCGACCAAGAATGATGCTCAGAATTCAAAAAATATACGACATTAAAATATTTCGTGCATTTGAAGAACGTATTTAATTATTCAAATAATGATTCGATTTAATGTTCTCATAGGATAATTTACATTGTATACACGTTCACGATGAGACACACTCAAATCATACATATACATATAAATCTTTCATTATAGATTCCTTCAACGAAACTGGCATTAAATTTGTGGATAAATTTTCACATTTATTCTTGTCAAGATTCGTGGAAACATGTGGAGTGTACGCATCTTTTCTCGAGAAGACTTGTGGTTTTGGAGATACTACCTACATTGTACTAACTTTTATGTATTTATAGTTATAATGCTTTTTTTTATCTCCAATTGTGATGTTACTATACAATCCTTCATTTTGTTGGATTTAACTTATCTTAAAGCAATTTGTAATCCTCGGTAAACTTCGGTAAAAGTTGTTCAACTACTGAAGCTTATAATGACCTCGCTTCTTCAACTTTATTACCAGGTCAAAATGGACCTGGTTAAAAGATCTTCAATACCAGCCATCAAGTACTGGATACAATACAATATCCGCACCTGCGATATCTAGAAAATCACGTAGGTGTTGTTTCACCCGAAAGTGTCTACTTCCAAACCGGTAAAATTAGCTTTTTGTTCTATGTCTCACGAAACGATAAGTAATCAACTCTAAAGTGCGTAAGAAGAAAGCTTGTCTTACTTTTAATAATAAATTATAAATAATTTTTAAGAAATAAATTAATAATTCCTATAAATATTTGTATTATTTACCACTTAAGAAACTATGACTTATGTTTCCATAGATACATTCTCACTCGACTAATTACTGTTTGATATGAACCCGTAACTCATTCGTTGACGTTGTTCAATTAAATTTGTAATAAACTTAATTGACAGATGGACAGGGGTTCGCTTATAAATGTGCACTTCATAGCCCGACAACATATTTATTGTTTGCCGCTGATTAGACTATTTGACGTTCCCTATCACTGAAGAATGAGTTATGCCTTATAATAAATCTATGTACATACATAAATCATACTTACAATTATGTATGTACATACATATTTGTGCCGAGTGATCTCTAGTGCGGATTATATGAAATTATTCAACTCAAACTCAATTTCTTGTGTATTTGAATATATTATAAATAAGTATAATATTTAGAGAGTTTGCTTAAAGCACAAATCATACCTCAGCAAATCTCTCAGTCCATGATTTTATTGACAGCGTCTCCCTTGTTTGTTAATACATGCGAGCATTCGATTTCCTCACCATATGTATGATGTCAAATGGAGTTGTTTTACCTCTTTTGGTATTCTGAATACCTATTACTACAACAATACGAATTCGTATCCATGTATGTACGGATATTGGAAAAGTCCACATGATATCCCATGAATTCTAGAATTTTCTACGAATCAATTGTCAACAATTTGACAATGAAAACGTGTAATTCTGGGCGCAGTTGAGTCTCTTCGATTCTTGGTCCGCATACTGCCATCACCAAGGATCAAACAATGAGAAATATATATATAAATACAACAGAAAATATATCTTAAAACATAGACTAATAGAAATCATGGTTTCATTTAATACTGAGGTACTGTAATTATTCTTCAATAGTTTAACTGATGGTTTGTCATGATTCATGAGATACCGGTAAGTTAGAAAACGAAGTCCAGCGGAACATACAGTAGGCACTCGATATTGTGAAATAATAAAAATGTATTTTTTTACTACATTACTCCTCCCATCACTCGTTAAACCTTCCACCAGCTTCAATGGGACTTCATTAACATGTAGAGTTCATTGAACAGGAGTTCTGAAAAAAATCATAGCCTTAGATTTGTCCACGTTAACCGAGTATCAGTAAATTAGGCCGACATCTAGCGCGCGCTGTTGGGCCCTCTGGGAGGATGTGACGATAAATAAATGAATGAAAATAATTTATCCTCAAGTTTCCCAATGTGAAGCAAACCTCGGCTCGGATGCGCTGCAACATCCAGTCCATTTATAAAACAGGAGGTGACAACGACGCACACGATAAAGGGGTGTTTTCTTATACCTTTAGAAGCAACGAGTCTCTATTGAGTGTTATTAAGAGGACAATTTAATTGGTTTATGTTGGTTGATATTTTTCGTCATGTACTGACAGAAATCACCTTTTGGACTTTACTAACTCCAAGTGTACCAATTTGAGTTATTTATCGTGTAAACCTTAAATTTCTTTTCCATAAGAGGACTTACTGTCTAAAATTTTAAGAAAGTCATTTCAAACATAATAAGTTTTGTTCACAATGACGATGTACCTTAAAATGTTACATAGTGGGCGGAAGAATCAATCAATTCAAAAAATCATTTAATGAGCGGATAAATTTGCCTAATAGACTTGTTCTTGGATACCGGAATTCAGACATTTATATTTTGTAACGTTCATAATTTACGATATGTTTTCTTATGTATAACCACATCAGCATATGTAGCACACATTTTGCTTAACGTAAGGCTCTACAAGAGAAGTCAGTGCTCACTTGAAATTATATGTCAGAATATTAGCGAATTGTATTTGAAAAATAATGTCGATCTACATAAAATATAACAGCCAAAATGCGCACCAGCAGTATTGGAAAGTTCAGAACTATCAGCACGAATACTTTGTAAATGATTCTCAATTGGAGAACTGGGAATCTGCCAAATATTGATTTGCATACATTTTGCTCATTTTGTAGAACAAGCACAAAAACAAAAAAAGAAGATAAGAACATCGTTTGCTCTGTAGATGTATCCAAACATCTAATTGCCTTCTCCGACTGTTAGTGATGTTAAGATATGAGAGAGAATCTGATCATGTTTGTACACAGACTTTTTTTCGATGGCTGATTAATATTTGAGTTAGTATGTAAGCAAACAAAATTCTAGCGCCTTTTGGGCAGGCAAGTGTATAAGTTGGTATGTGTGCTCCCTTTTTAGGTTTTTACGAAATTTGACGCACAGTATTCTCCAAACGACATCGGTTAAAAGTGTTCAACTTGGTTCGTGTTTTCACCCTGTAATTCATTGGATGAAAATTGCTGTCGGTAATTTAATAAGTGAGTATAATTTGCTACTTTTATAGTTTGTGTGAATACATTAATTGAATTATACCAACGGAATAATGCAATGGCGCATCATGTTCAATAGATGTTATGTAACACGCCGATGAATTTGCGTGACTAGGATATTCCACAAGCAGAGGTGTTGATGATCACAATTTGCCTGAGTTCGGTTCCAATTGTTTAGCTTACAAAAGGTTTACATAATATGTCAATAATAGTCATGAATTTCTTTATCTCTTTCTCTCTTTAATTTCTTCCAAATAAACAAAGACATGTACCAAAAACATAGAACGAAGTTTAAAACGGGACTGTGATTTGACTTGAGTTTATCTCCTCAGTTGAAAAGTAACATGATCTACAGACTTGCCTGTATTTTAGCATATGTTATCTATTTTTGGCAGCAGATATCACCCACAACCAGTTTACATCTGAAATGTTACTCTCTGTTTTCTTTTGTGTGTCACTTTGCTTATTGAGGATAAGATCCAATCTGGGGTCAATGATTAGTAATTAGCATATACAGTAGAATCTCGAAAACATGATCGGTTCTTCAGGATGACAAATTCGCAAAGATGAACGAATTTGCAAGACAACTTCGTTGCGGGCGACAGTCTTTCATAGAGCAGTTTATTAAGAAAAAACGTAAAAATGTTTTCATACCCTTATAGACAACATTTCTTTTTTGTTGTTTCTTGTTTGCTTGCTTGTTTTCTTAAAATAAAATGAAATGTTTTTTAGTGGATTTACATACGTTCTAATTTGGTTATAGAAAAGATGAATGGAGCACTGCGTGGACCATTATTGCCTCGACTGCGGCATCAAATAATATGTACTTTAAATTTGCTAGATTTGTGTAAGTTTAAAATTGTTAAAACTGTTGTGTTGATGTCAGGTTTCGATTTTGTGTGTTTTAAATAAAAAAAAGCTTTTCCATACTTGCACAGAGATACCAACATAGGTATTTTTTATTCCTTAGAATTATTCTTAAATACCCACAACAAGGGAATCTTTTTCATATTCTCGAACGCTTCTTCATTTTAAAATATTAACACCTGGAATGTATCAATGAACTTAATTTGCGATTTGAGCTTTGGACTTTCTTGAATAGTAGAGTCTGAAATTAAATACTTATCGTAAGCGGTTTCCGCTTAGACATTTGCTAATTAACTAAAAAATTGATTCCTCTTTTCTTTTCATTTCGGTAAACCGTGCTCGTCATGGCGATTATCATTTATAAAACCTAACTCTTTCGTTCCAAATGCTAACCGTACGTTTTAATGCGATATAAATAAACCCGTCCCAGACAACCGTCAGTTAGATACTCTTCAACCTTTATTCATGATATCGTATGGGTCTATCTCATCTGTTTATCATTTTGTGGAAAATTCTTAACCTGATGGCAACAGCTATCGAACAGACAGTTCTTTCATGATTATAAATAGTAACAAAAAATTTAAGTGAACGGCTCACGTAATATCTGCAAATATGATAAATTCTTCATTGCCAAAACTCCAATAATCACGCGTCCGTTTTTTATCTCTTTCAAATGGCTTTGATTACGCTCACATTTTGGTGGGCTTAAATACACTAGAATATATATGTGTATGTACATAAGTAGGTAACCACATACGTATGTATATGGATCCTTAAGGGCTTGGCCAGGTAATACTACAGAAACTAAGAGAGATTTTTAAATAAGAGCGGGAAGTACCATTTGGGACACACCTATCGGTTACACATATTCAAACGGGTTTGACGGCCGTCAACTTACAGACCGGCCGGCAAAATCGTACGATTCTCTCTTCAGAAAGTGTGAGTATCAACCGTCTTCAGACACGTCATGCTTTAAACCATTTCTTTATTTACCTTATTTTTCCGTTAATTATTTATCAGACGATGTTGGTTTTTTTTATCAATCAAAAATATATTAGCACCGTTTTGCCGGAGGGGCACGTGGCCTGTCTTTTGCTGTGTCACGTTGATATATGTACATATCTGGACATAGTAAACATACTCAAACAATTCTTTATCATCTTTATTTGGACTGCGTTTATGTAAATTCATCCATGTATTGTGGTGTTCACGTGCTTAAGTGGGCAGATGAGCACAGATGACATTGACAGTCAGACGAGATGTGAATACTTAAAAATCCATTTCTGGCACTCAGGTATTTCTAAGACGGTCGTTTATATGCGAAATCCTAATTGATAAGCGGTGTGTCGTGTGGGACTCGAAAAGTTTTTAAAATCAGCATATTCATAGAGATTCAATATACAGATTCTCAATAAAATTTAAAAAATATGACTTAAAATTAAATGTGACCTGCATGCGAGGCACAAACAATTTAGGTAGATCAAGCCTTGTGAAAGGTGTTTAACAAATGGGATTAGGCTACAGCCCTCTTCGCTGAAATGGTTCACAAAATTTCAATCAAGTGTCATAAATGAAATTAATGGACTTTCATTGTCAAGTTCAATGGTACGACCAGATACAGTCGTAGTAGTACAAATGTGTTTGGGTAAAAGCGTGTACACATCTGAATCAATTTACCGTATAATTTTGTGTTTACCAACTGATACCTATTAAATTAGGGATTGTAAGTAGATCGATACATACATTTACATCTAAACATGAAGTATCTATTGTAATAGACACTTTATCGCGTCAGACATATCGAAATTGTAAGCGAACGGAATCTTAATGGCTCTTGTAAATTTGCTTTTACAAGAAGGTGAATTGAAATTTATACAGGCCATTCTTAGGGTTCGATATTCGATCTGATATTTTGTTTAATGCTTTATGACTCATTCTTAATTCACATTTTAAAGTAGCCTCAACGCAATACTCTTCTATTCTCGTAGTAATTGTGTGGTAGTCATCACATCTCGTCATGATCTACACAGTAACCACTCAGACAATACCATGCATTCATAGTGCAATAAGCCAAGATGAGTGGGTTCATCATTAACTAACATGTTTTTTTCATTATAATTATGTTGGTTCCAGTCATTAGGACCAAGTTATATTACGTTTGTTATCAGTTGTCTATTCTTTATACCGGATGTTCGGGTTCCATTTCCTTTTTGGACTGGGGTGTTAGGAATTAAAATACTCTTTGGGATGGAACATTGGTGGTCGTTGTAATCGAACATACTTCACTGATTTTTTCCTTCCCGACATAGAGTTCGAGTTCTGTCCTGTTTGAATTTTGCTTGGTAATACACCAGCCTCATCATAATAAGTTTCATACATGGCCTTGATTAACAGCCGTCACTTCTGTCTGATGCTTAAGTCCCACCACAATATAAGATTTCCACCAACGCTTCAACTTTATTAAAATACCAATAATACATTAATATCTTATTTTCAAATCTGCAGGTCAAACCCGAAACAGTCTCGATTAAAATTCGAACTGGTAAAAAAGTGCCAAAACTAGGACTTATGCTCGTTGGATGGGGTGGCAACAATGGTTCTACGCTGACTGCCGCCTTAGAAGCAAATCGTCGCCAATTGCAATGGCGAAAGAAGACGGGAATCCAAAAGGCAAATTGGTTCGGATCCATTACGCAAGCATCCACAGTGTATTTGGGCAACGATGAGTCTGGAAAGGATATTTACATCCCAATGAAGAATATATTGCCAATGGTCAACCCAGATGATATTGGTAAATGAAAATATAACGATGAAGTTCCATACATATAACAAATATTTTCTGTAGTAATTGACGGTTGGGATATAAGCTCGATGAACGTCGGTGAGTCTATGCGTAGAGCTCAGGTATTAGACGTTGAACTTCAAGATCAGCTGTACGAAGACCTTTCGAAAATGCAACCACGCCCATCGATTTATGATCCCGACTTTATTGCTGCCAATCAATTAGACCGCGCTAACAACATAATTAAAGGGACCAAGTACGAGCAGTATTTACAAATCCGCAAAGACATTCAAGATTTCAAATCATCCTCGCAAGTTGATAAGGTTATTATTTTGTGGACAGCCAACACGGAACGTTTCTGTGATATTGCAAAGGGACTCAACACAACCATGGAAGAACTAAAAGCATCGCTTAAGTTGAATAAGCCTGAAATCTCGCCGTCAACTATTTTTGCAATGGCTAGCATCGATGAGGGAGTAAGTAGTCCCTATTAAATAGATTCTGCAGTATCTGTAACTGGTCCATTTTGTAGTGCACTTACATCAATGGATCTCCACAAAACACCTTTGTTCCTGGTCTTCTTGAGATGGCTGAACATCATGCAGTCTTCATCGCCGGAGATGACTTCAAATCTGGACAGACTAAGCTCAAATCAGTTTTGGTTGATTTTCTGGTGGGAGCTGGAATAAAGCCCACTTCAATTGTCAGCTACAACCATTTAGGCAACAATGACGGAAAGAACTTATCCGCCCCGCAGCAATTCCGGTCTAAAGAGGTAGGATTTAATGACTCCAACCGGTTTATGCACAATTAAATGCAAGATGAAAAAATGAATAACATTGGATAATAAACAAAAATATTCTCTTTTACAGATCTCTAAGAGCAACGTTGTAGATGACATGGTTGAATCAAACAGCATCCTCTACAAGCCAAATGAACACCCCGACCACGTTGTTGTCATCAAGTACGTCCCGTATGTTGGAGACAGTAAGCGTGCTATGGACGAATATACGAGTGAAATTATGATGGGAGGACACAACACCCTGGTCATCCATAACACCTGTGAAGATTCCCTCCTTGCATCACCGTTGATTCTTGATCTGGTCATTCTTGGTGAATTGTGCTCAAGGATACACCTCAAGAGCAACCAGGTGCCAGATGCATCCTGGGTCACATTCAAGCCGGTGCTTTCATTGCTGAGCTACTTATGCAAGGCTCCTCTAGTGCCAAAAGGTACGCCTGTTATAAACTCGCTCTTCAGGCAAAGGGCAGCCATTGAGAACATCTTGAGAGCTTGCGTTGGATTACCACCTATCTCACACATGGCGTTGGAACAGAGGGTAGGCTGACTTCAGGCTATATAAATTAGGAGATTGTTAACCTATTTTGGATTCTTTCAGTTTGACTTCTCATCAATAACAACAGTGCAGCCATGCAATAAATTAAAGACTGCTTCCTCTGATGCAAAAGCAGTGGGCAAAGAACATCAAAATGGACACGTAAATGGTCTTAACGGCCACACTAATGGATGTGTGGAACTGACAAATGGATATCACTAGACAAAAGATATAAAAAGAATTAAAAATAATATACAAAAAAATCCCTTTCATTCCATCATCCATTCTTTATTCGTGTCATATTGGTGCCCCCTCATCTGTAGAAAACTAACAAAATATTCAGTAAAATATTGCTTAAATTGAGTAGAGCCGTTTCAAATGTTTTTGGCAGCTGGCTTTGCTCCTTGATGTCATCTGACAAAATATTGTATTCTAGGTAGAACTCATGTACATCTATCTAAGTAACTTTTTAAACAAAAAACAAATCTACAAAGATTCCGCGATATGTTACTGTATTGTAGTCGAGTGTATAAGAGTGTGCCCGAATGTTTGAATGAAAAACATTTTTTAACGCATAAAATATACATCTAGATGGATATGGTCAATATTTTTGGAATAGTATACACAAACAAAATGGAAAATTATATAACTTGGTGTAATATTGTGTTTGTTTTGGTGTTGAAAATAAATAAATGCCCAAAAATGAATATTTGTGATTTGTTCTGATGTTGATGATTTTGTTCCTGAGAGCCCTCTTGGGTGTTTTGGTATTAGTTTAACTATTGACTTTGTGCTGTTGTTGGAATACAAGGTGCCTTCCCTTTCTGACCACAACCACGTCCAGTTCAAAAAGTTTCAGAACAGGCAGAATTTGTTTCGAATTCCTCTCGTTCACGGTCACTGATTTTAACCGCCTTCGTATCAATGCCAGCAAATGCTTCATTGATGTGGCCTCCTTGTGTTCTGTCAATCACTTTTGGCCACTTATGCTTATATGCTTCTTGAAGAACTTACATCTAGTGTGGACATATGCACGAACACCTCTAGAATGAGGTTGAAGGAATTGCATTGCATATTTGCAAGATCTCGGTGAGTTCGTTACCGAAATTAATGGAACAGCACGACGAGACAAGTTTTACAGGAATGTTAAGACTAAATATGATAGTGTATAGCTCGTCTCTATGCACCCTGTCATATGCGAACTTGAACTTCTTAACTACCTCAAAATTGCAGGTTTTTAAGCTGTCATTTTCTTTAATACTGACTTATTTCGCTGCTTCTTCAACCACTAAAAGCTCAGCAATGTCAATATCATTCTAACAATATACATATACTGTCATACGCGGCTTTGAAACGATAAATTGACGACACGAATCGATTTAAAACTCACTAGTTTTCCCGTATTTGATTGGAGTCGATTTTACTTACCAACAACATTTTAGACGTTCACACATTACGTGTGGAGCTCGTAGTCCAGAAGTCAAGGAGCTTTAATTCTTCTAAATTTTGCAGATTACTTGGTGCATGCGTTGAATAATTGCATTAGTAGATAGTTTTGTTGTTCCTCAGCTTTCTTAACTTATATTTTATTAAATTTAACAGCTCACCGTTGATCTTATTCGATTATTCGAAAACCACGTGAAACCACCAGTACTTGCTATATTCTGTTATCCGGGAACTGAATAGAATGTTAAATATATTGAAGCAGATCGTAAGGTCTGTTTATGGTTCTTGACATAAATAGATTTGTCGCACTCGACACACCGTAGAAAAAATATCCAATCCAATTCCCAAACCCAGTGAACTGTACAATTAAAAATTTCCGTATGACAGGAATTTCTTACTAGCTCCTAAGAGTATACAATTTTACATTTGAGTGCATAAAATTTCCTCAGGTTATGCAAGCTTCAAATTCAATCAAATAACAGAGAACCTGGAAACGTTAATTCATCAAATATTTATTCACTCCTTAAAGCTCCTGTATGACATTTCACGTTAAAGTGACTAATAATTTGGGCTTCTCATAATTAAATGGAAGTATATAAGTATGTACGGCTCCGTTTTGTTTGATTATGATAATTAAACAGTTCAACCGCCCATCGAATATTGACACATCCATTGAAGACTCCAATTCCTGTAGAGGGAAAAGGCATTAATTACCATCAAAACATGTCATCATAGACGGCTCCCTGACTTCCCTTTAATTATTCATCGACAAATTGTCAACCCGGTGGAAGTTAGCACTTAGGCTAAGCAAATTAAAACAAACTAGTTGTTGGAGTTCTTTAGCCTCGATAGCATATTTGTGCGCTCGGATTGGGGTGCGGACAACTGTTTATCGGACACATTTTCGATACGTCTTGCGCTGGGAAACAGGGCTCCGGTGGTTTTTTTTTATCAAAGGAACTATATCGTTGTTTATTGGGGAAACGTCATTATCTTTCAGATAAGTTTTTAAACACCACTATCTACAAACTGAGGTGAGTTTTAACGATGGTTTTGACGGTTATCACGTTTAAAGATAAGATTGGATTATGTCAGAGTGTTATTGATGTTACATTTCGAGTAATCGTTCGTTCAAATTTTGGAAAAAAGCATGTAGACTTAATCCCAAAAATATGGGTCGATCAGCCGATTTGAAATAAAAAAAAATATCAAAAGATATGTAAAGATGCTGAAAAAACAAGTTTTTTCTATTTATAATTTATATTCCCTGTTATATTTAGTACAAACTCTCGGATCTACTGACTTAAATTTTGTTTGGTAATGAAATTGCAAGCTTATGTTTATTTTAATAAGTTCATTTCTTCATTTATCTTTTAATCTCAATCACTTCTATGAGTAATCGCGCCGTTAGAAACTAAATAGGTCGGTAATATTACATATTGTGATATGACAATAGCGTTTGCGAAGCATGAAATCATTAGCATTATTATCATTTTTTTATTCCTGGTGAATCTAATTGATTCTGAAGAGAATTTTGTATTGCTGAATTAATACCCGCGTTCACACTGTGTGGACTATTTGTGGATTACAACAGTTTGGATTGTGGGCACAAATTGTTGCCACACAAGTGTTTTAAGTGTACTCTAAATAGTCTCAACAAATACCTATGTTATGGAAGGACCAAAGTAGGCGCTTTATTTATAAATGTTATTGTTGACTGACTGACTTTATCCAAAGTTTCGTTATTTATATATTTCCCTATTTAGCGGCGTGTTTTCATAAGGGATTGCTTGAGATTCCTACAATTACCCCACAGCCCCCCTTTGGCAAGATTATCCGCTTTTTCATGCCTTGCATATTAGTATCTCCAAATATCCAGCCCAATCGTTCCGTCATCATAACCTGACAATTGTCGATGTTTAATTTTAAGGCTATTCGCCATGTCTCTGGCTGGCTATAAATATGTTGTAATCGATCATTCGGCCTTTCAATGCTGCAGCTGCGTAGTTTATGGTATGTGACACTGTTGTCACTTCAACACGGTAGGTAGGGAGGCTAAGATTTCGTATCATTTATTACCATAAAATCCAACATTATTCAGACAATATTATTGAAATATTGCATTTTATTTGTTCACCACTATTTAGTGCAGATCTTAAGCACCCAGTTATGTATAAGATATAACAATAGTCTATTATATAGTCTTCTAACCTCCTTTAGTCAGTACCCTTGTTTGAAATCAGGTGGCGGTGCTGAGAGAAAGTTTTTCACTTAGAATTGTGAAATTGGATATATATATTTTTATTAAACCTGATTTCTGATTCAAAGGTAAGCTCGATTTCGAGGGTTGCTACGAACGTTGTTCGATACGTCTTTTAAAAATATTTATATTTCACCCGATTCAGAAAAACAAGAAAGAAAGAAAACACGAGCCGTTCAGAACAAAAGTATAATTTCTAATAATTTCCAATTAATTCGATTCATACAAAAACAATCAACAGCTTACTGAGATTCAAACAAATTTAAAGAACCATGTATAACTGAGTGATAGAGAAACAAAGTATCCTACACAGAAATTTAGATATAAAATATTTTTCAACATCCTCCCACCACAAACCTTAAGAGGAATTAGTTATCTCCAGTGGATATAGTAGTTGTATCGGTCTGCGTAAGATGGAACCGCTAGAAAGTCGAATTTCGCAGGCTCGAACCTTTCCATCTCTTCCGGGATACAGTTTCTGAATCACAGCCAAATTCCATAGTGACCGAGGCAACGAAAAATCTGTTAAAAGTACTACATCAGCAGGTCTAAGGGTGGAACCTGCTAAATCCTTGCTGTGATGCAATGACCTTAGTTGGTGTAAATATTCCTTAAGCCACCTTTTCTTGAATGCAGCCAAAAATCATAGTCGTTCTTTCCACTGTTTACGTAAATCCTTGCCGGTTTGATGTTCAGCAAACGGTGCAGTTGATCCACGTTTAAGGTTTTTTTTCTTATAGCTGCTCGAAGAGCCGACTTCACCACTCCAATTAGCCGCTTCCAGAAACCTCCCCACCATGGAGCTCGCTCTACAATATATTTCCACTTTATTCACGAGTCGCTCCAGAAACCCAAGAAACGTTCATCGTTCCGAATTTTTTGAAGTTTATTGAACTCAGAAGACGCCTTTTTAAACGTTGTTGCATTATCTGAGTAGAATAATAAGAGAATATACATCCAAAGTCGACACCTGTTACTTCAAATGGTCGTGATGTTAAGATTCGATCTCTCGGAAGCGGTGCGAAAACTTGTGTGGCCGCCTTACCTCGAAGAACCTTACAGATGTAGCAATTCCTTGCAACGTTTTTAATTACTTGACGTCCCTTTATGACCCAAAATTTCGAACGCAATTGGCTAAGTACTGCCGACGGTCCACGATGAAATGTTTTTTCATGCATGTAAGTGATAATAAGTTTTGTAATATGAGACGATTTCGGCAAGATGATTGGATGGCACAGACTTTTATCTGCCACTACATGCTGAAGTCGACCGCCAACTCGCAATAGTTCATCGTTAGGGTCTAGAAATGGAGAAAGAGAAATTAATTTGGAAGAAGAAGGGATGCACTTATTTTTTCGAAGAGCAGCGATCTCCTCATGGAAATGTTGCCATTGCACTTGGGCGACCCAGTATTTTTCCGCTGAATCAATCTCTTCCGCTGTCAGGTACTTTGTGAATCGACAATTTTTGGCTTTGAATACTTCGATAGCTCTAAATACGTAAGCGCTTACTCGCAGAAGACGCTTCCAATTACTAAATGCTTCATTCTTAAGAATGGGTATAATACAATATCCTGTCCTGTTGGCTAAATTTCAGGCTTCTTCAACTAGAGATGCTAGAGCACATAGTTGTACATCAAATTGTTTAAATGATGATTGCTTGATTGATGATGATGGCCAATTTATAGGTTCTTCGTTAAGCCAAGGGGCCCGTTTCGCGATGTCGTTGAATTAACAAGCGATGATGCACTAATTCCACGCGTAAGCAGATCGGCAGGATTCTCAGTTCCAGGACAGTGTCTCCACGACGCAATATCCGACAGCATCCGTATTTGCTTTACACGGTTTTCAACATACGGCTTCCAGCGCTTTTCTCTTCCCTGGATCCAGTATAATGCGATCTACGAGTCGGTCCATAAGAACATGTCATTAAACTTAATGTAAAGGTTAGTCCGTAGATAGTCAAGAAGGCGGGCGGCAAGTGATTCTGTCAGCTCCAACTTTGGTATGGTCAGACCGTTCTGATTGTCTTCTTTAAAAGATAATTTCCATACGCAAAGTCCAAGGCGCCAAAATGCCCAAAGGGTCGAATATTTTCGCCATGATCCTCAATACCCTACATTTTGTGCCTTGTGTGAACTCGGAATTCAAGAAACTAATGACGGAGTCCAAATCCACCTCCAGTTCATCCGTAGTTGTAATCCAACGTAAACCGAGCACCTTCTGGTTGTCACAAATTCCACCTTTTGCTGCAAGATTTCGTCGAACACTAGTGTTGTTGGAATTCCATTTACGAAGCGTCATTGAGGCGCTGTTAAAGATTAGATTCGCTTCTCGATAAATCTTCCTTGCTGTCTCCTCATCGTCGACGCTTACAATCATATCGTCCATGTAGAAACATCTTCGTAACAGCTCGCAAGTTTCATTATATTTTGGCTCAGCTTCTTTAATCAATTCCTGTATCATTGCCCCTAGAATGTATGGGCTACTAGTCACTCCAAACGTCAATCGCGTCATTCCATAAGTCTGTATAGCTGGTAGACACCTCCCTTTCGTTATTTTTTCGCAGAACCATAAGAACCGGTGACTATCTTTTTCGTTTGGGTGAAGTAGTATCTGCAAAAAGGCTTTTTCGATGTCTGCTATAATTCCAATCTTCCCCAAGCGAAAATTTAAAAGAATGACCAAAAGTTCTGGCAAAAGATTTTGACCCACTTCCAAGAAATCATTGCGCGATAAATGATTTGGTGCGTATGATGACGCATTGAAAACAATACGCAGCTTCGTAGTTTCTTAATCGTCTCGATAAACCGGATGATGAGGTAAATAATATACTCGATTTTCGTTTGTCGCTGTTTCGGGTGCAACTTCCGCAATACCCAAAGATAACATTTCATTCATGGAGTCGTCGTCTTCGTTTAATCTTCCCGGTTTGATTAATTTTCGCACCAAAGACTGCATTTGTGCTAAAGCTATAGCTCGATTATCATGTAGATTCTAAATCTTTCCAGGGAAGTGATGCCACAAATCGGTCACCGCATCTTCGAATATGTAAGGATAAATCCTGACTCACCTCTTTTTTTGTAATTCCTGAAACGTCAAGCCGCCTCAATGTCTGAATCCCTTCACATGCACAAATATTGAGTGACGTGAGCGTTGAACTCTTCGACTACATGGCTGAAGGTCCTTGAATTGTCCATCCCAAAATCATACGAATTGCCATTAACTTGTCCGTAATACGTTTGTGCTCCCCTGTTGCAAACTGCCAGTACGTATCAGCACCAATCAGTATTTTAATTCCCTCTTCCGGCTATTGTCCGTTGGCACGATCATCAGCTAAAGCGAGATTATGTATTGAAATAGCAGAGTCATCAGTTGGTATAGAGAGCACATCAACACATATCTCTGGAACCTCGATTGCTTCCAACACCATAGCTTGATCATCATACTGGCTACGTAACACTATTCGGACTTTATTATACAATCTGCTAGATTTGCGTTACGAACTTCCAAAGGGAAGAACAGTTAAATTACGTACTCCAATAACAGGCAAATTGAGACGTCGTGCTAATGCAGATGTGATAAATGATAGCTGACTTCCACCATCCAATATCATGCGCACGAAAACAGGAAATGAACTATATTCACTGCTAACGTGAGCGCATGCCGTTTGCAAATATATATCCCTTTGTTTCGATTCAGCTGTGTAAAGATTGGTTGATGACGATGGGCTATCGGAATTCTCAGCTTTATTTTCAAGGCCTCTGTGTACCAACGAAGTCGAAGTCCTTTTAAACAATGGATCACATACTGTTGTAGCCTGACGCCCATTGCACGTCTTGCAAAAAATCCCCTTAACTTTACACATCTTAGAATTGTGCCCTTTCTTACAACACCGATAACATCTACCTTCATTTCGTAATAATTGTTTCTTTCTTACCAAACTTATGGCACTAGAACCACAATCCTTAGTTTCGTGGTTTGCAGCTTTACAAAATAAACAATTTTCCTTTGAACCAGCAGCAAATAATCCTATAGCCGTTTTAATTGGTTTTTGTTAAGACACATCCGAGCGAGCTAAATTGGGTTTCGCTTGATTCGCTTTCTCCAGAGATTCAACCTGTCTTTTCAAGAATCTTAAAAGGCAGTTTACTTGCTTATCACCAACTGATATATGTGAGGACGGTTCAGTGACGGATTGGTTGCTTTCTAAATCACCCACATCGTCTGAGCGAGAGCTTTCTATATTTCCAGTTGAGTCTTCGTAGTATCGGTGAAAATCTACTCGCAGCTCGAGTGGAAGACAACGCAATAACACTCCTTTCAACATAACGAAGTAACTAGAGGATGGAATACCCAGAGAGTCCAGTGAGCGCGTGGAAGCTAACACAGAAGTTTAAAGTCGTCGAAGAGCTGAAACGTCACTCTTGGAAGAGACTGGCTGAGTCGCAAGCAACCTTTGCATGGTGTGATCCACTATTTTTTCGTTGTTCCCGTATTCTTCTCTAAGCAATGTGATAGCTGTACTATAATTCAACTCGGATGGTGTGAGACCAGCTAATGTTTCAGCTGCTTTGCCATACAATACAGATTCGAGATAATTGAATTTATCAATTGTGCTGAGAGACTTGTCATCATGAATCAGCAAGCGATATTGTTCCCAAAAAGGGACCCATTCCTTGAAATCACCGCCAAATCTTTTCGGTTGCAATTTCCTTAATTTAACAGCACCTGTGGAAACATTCGATAATGGCGTAACATTACCTGGAACGGGTGTTGAAGATTGTATATCTTCGGAGGTTGTGGACTGGCCTCTGCATTGGTGAAGTTTAGACAAGCGACATTTTCAGCGAGTGATTACCCCAATGGCTTTATCCTCGTATTCGGCAACGGTTTCTGCTTCTTTTGAAAAGTCGTCCGGTTTTATAGAAGAACTCAAATCAGCGTTCGCCTTTTGAAGACTATTATGTGCTGCGGTTAAGCGATCCAGCGTTACCATAAGTTCTTCTTCCATGGCGTCCAGATTATTTATGTATCTGTCGATTTTTGTTTCGTTGGAGTTCATATTTTCGGTAGCGATTCTAACTAGTTTGGTCACTTGACCACTATAAGAAGCACGATTAGCAAAATCCATTTCGATAAAAAAGTTTCGGAACAATTAATTAAACTTTCGTAATACTCGTTTTCTTTCCTTTAACGTTAGCTTCGTTCAGGGATTTTCCCGGGTTTCGGCACCAGATTTTAAAAATATTTATATTTCATCCGATTCAGAAAAACCAGAAAGGAAGAAAACACGAGCCGTTCAGAAAAAAAGTATAATTTCTAATAATTTCCAATTAATTCGATTCATGCAAAAACAATCAACAACTTACTGAGATTCAAACAAATTTAAAGAAACAAGTATAACTGAGTGATAGAAAAACAAAGTATCCTACACAGAAATTTAGATATAAAATATTTTTCAACAACGTCATAACAGCAGTGACGGACGGATTATATAGACGACTTTTTCTGACTTTATTATTTTTTCGAGCATACGTATACAAACATTTTAACACTTAAAAAATGATCCCTCGCATGATAAAAAATATGGTCAACAAAATTAACGATATTGAACGATATGATCATCCATATCGCCATTTTGGCATAAAAACTATCGGGAAAATGGGTGTCGGGCTTGCTAACTTACGGCGTTCCATAACAGATGTTGTGTCATGCATACACCACCGGCCTGAATACATGACATGCCAGAAATGTAGGAATGTTTTCCAAAAGGGAAAAAACTACTAATTTGAGAAATAATATCTTTTGTTTGAGTTAAAAAGGAGGAATATCTTGGCATGGGTATCCCTCTACCCCACACTACATTATATGGATAGTCATAAACCCTTGCGTGAGTGTGTATATTTTAAAACAGCATCCCCGTTTCGGATCCTCACCCTGAAACGAATTTCCCTCTAAATGTTTAGCTATATTTTGGCATTCCCCTCAATTTTCCATAGAAAAAACCTCATCCAATAATCCTCTATTCGAATTCATTTTGTGATACCGTGAAAATTCAATTTAAAGGGAGGCGACTGTACCATTGTATGTTGAAGTGGTATATGGATTTCGTATACTTTACACTTTTGACAAAGTTTACATTACAAATTTATAACTTCGGATACTTCAGAGTGGCTGACTGCCAATGAATAGCAGTCACACTTAGACCAGAGTAGACCCGTTGTGTTACCACGAGGATACCATTGAACATATTCCGCAAACAATTAAGGGTTCTTAATACAAATATGTATATGATTGATATTAATGCTGATTAGTTCCGTCAATTCATTAAGATATAAGGCGTCTAAGTGAATAAATCTACGAGACGAGAGGGCGCTGCAGTTGCTTAGAAGATGTACAATAGTTTTTTCTTCCTATTCATCGCTACAGGTTCCCTAGAAGTCAAGCGCGTAGGATATACCTAATCTGGACACTCAGTTCAGATGACGCAGTGCCCGGTTATAATACCGATGAGAGTTCTGACAGTCAGCCTACCGCACCACCAAAAGTACCGAGATTAAACGCAGAATAATTCTTGCCGATCGCTGTTTCTTTAGGCTTAAGAGGCAACTTAGTAGTAGAGCGCTCTCTCGCTATAACACCTTGATCATCCCTGTCCTTCTCTATGACTCGGAAACAAGGCCAATCCCAAGAGCTGATGAAGAAGGCCTTAGTATTTTCAAAAGAAAAGTGCGTCCTTGGAGAAGTATATTCAACCATGAACTGTGCGGGTTGTACAGCAACATAAGCCTAGCCAGGCGTCTACGGATTCAACGGCTAAGATGGATGGGCCATGTAAGGCGCAGGGAAAACACTGCTTCAGCCCTGAAAAGTCCTAACCATTCTGAACACAATAGAGGACGCCATAGGAACCGATGGCGCACCCAGGTGGAGAAGGGCCTCAACCACCTTTCGTGTGCAATTGGAGACGGCTGGCTAAGCTGGAGAGTCTTGTTGGTTGGTCCACCCTGGATTGTAGGGCCACCAGAAGAAAAAGAAGACATGATATTTATAATTTACCTTTTAAATCGTTGTTAGTATCTATTTTCCTACGTTTTTATCCATAAAAAACGCAGTGATTGTAACGAAAACTAACGCACCACTTCATCTTATAGAAAAAATGATTCCAGGGCTACTTATTCAGGACTGAATAAATCTACTCATCAGACATCGTCTCAATATTTTATGCAATCATGTACAGGTGTCCCTCGTATAATGGGGTGGTTACACGTTATGGTATGTGATTCGCGTTATAGAAGACTTAGCTTTCATATAAATTTGAGGGTTATGTTCCAATAAGCTTTTTCCAAAATAAAATAGGTACTAAATTAAAGATCTATGTAACCCAAAACCAAAATTCATACTTTATTTAACAAATTAAAAAACATAATGAAAAAAACAATCGGAAAACATAAATATTATTCATTAACAAACTTCATTTTTGTGCTTTCGCTAGTCTGTGTCACCGTCTTCGAACATCATATTTCGTCGAAATAGTGAGCGCCTTGGGGGTATAACTTCATCAGAAGAAATAAGAAACAAAATGTTGGAAGTTCTGCCAGTGGTTGTGCGATTGTGAAATCAGTTATCAGCCTTTGTTTGCTTTTTTTAGCTGTTTTTCGATTTCGTAATAGATTTCGCGCTAGATTCATCTCTACTTGCCTCTTGAATTTGCTCGATCTCTCCATTGACGGATCAGAATCTGAATCGCTCAGCCAAATTCAAGCCTTCTCCCATGCGCTTTAGGGAGAAATCTGGAATTGATTCACAGATATTTGTAGTTTTTTTGTTTTTTTAAATTGCGTTGTATCGAAAACCCGTAATAGAAGTACCGCGTTATACGAGGGACACCTGTATTCTGCCATAAGCAATAATAAAAAAAAAATAATTCGCCCCCGGGTGGACTCGAACCACCAACCTTTCGGTTAACAGCCGAACGCGCTAACCAATTGCGCCACGGAGGCGGTTGAATTTCTCATTCTTCAATTCTAACTAGAATCTCTTTGCTTATAAAGCACTGTCTTGTGTTGGGTATGCTACTTACCTTACTAACCATATGCATATGCCATCAAACTGTAAACTATAAACACGCAATTTTCTGATATAAATATCCGCTATTTACATTTTATTATAATTACGGTGACCATATCTACGCCCCATGTCCCGTTTTTATTTCATTTATTTGTTTACACAATACATTTTTTATTAAAAATATAATTTTGCATCTATCTTCTATACATACAAAAATCTATGTTTCTTTGTCCTTTATAGACTCTTAAGTGGTAAGGGGTAGAGCACTGATGTCTTTGGGAACTTTGTTCAGTATTCTGTGAAAAGGTTGTGGTACAATTTTTTTCTTTATTTCATGCAAAACCTTATAGATAATAACCATTATATTGATCGGACACATGTTTCTCTCATGGGCATTTTTTTTTTCGTGGGTTGGTGTGAATCTTCAATAAGACACCATGATAGCCGTGTATTCATAGTAGTGTTAGATTCTTACTGACTAAACACACCCTTCCCATTGTTTAGTTGTTTACTACAACTAGGTTTCCCTATCCAGTAGTTTTAACTTAATTATTTTTACGTGTAAATTTTCGATAAAATCACCTTCTGGAACCGTTTATAGCGGCCTGTACTAATTGCGCTAAATCGAACGGTTTCATTCGTTGGAGACGGCGCATGAGGTTTCTCATGTCCAGTGTTTGGAGTATGGCATGGTTACAATGACCATGAAGTCGAATTCTTTACTTCCTCGCGAAGTTTTTTATTTCTTCGTCCACGGTTGCGATCTCTAGATCTCTTTGTATATCATTATTTCGTAGATGCCAAGGAGCATTCACGACAGCCCTTATATAACTTTATTTTGGAATGACTGTATGAATTCTCTGTTATTTGCTTTAGTGCAACCCCCAAGTTGTATACCGTAGGCTATAGCAGGCTTCTGCACTTGCTTATATATAAACAGTTTGTTATACGCGCTTAACTTGGAATGTCGTCCGAATAGCCAGTACATTTCTCAATATCGATTCTCTAGTTCATCATGTTTCTTCTTTACGTGCGCATACCACTTAAGCTTAGCATCCAGTGTCATCCCGAGATATTTGGCTTCATTTGCGTACCGAATTTGTACCGAGTCAATGAAGACGGGTATATTGTCTATGTTTTTGTAGGTAATATTAATATGCGCGGATTTGCATATTAGTAGCTCTTCGTTTCTCACTGGATCGTTTCTTTGACGCCTGATTTGTTTCAAGATCCAGCTCTTCTTCATCCGTATGGTATTTAGGACTAGCCGCACGTAGAGTTTCTTCGCGTTTTTCTTGAGGTTTTGGATTCTTTAGAGCCTCGTTTTTTTTTTTTTTTAATAATTCGACTTCTTTTTTAAGTTCCTGATAAAGAAGATCCATTTTATTTAATTTTAGAGGGAGTTCTTTGTTTTCTTCCGCCTTTGTTCTAGTTTCACTGAGTCCCGTTTGCATTGCGGTTGCCCCTCCGGCGGACTTCTCTTTCCGGTGGCGCATGGCCTTGATGGTAGAGACCGTGTTACCCTAGAATTCTTTGCAAAGGGATTTATTAGATGCAATAATTGACTCTCCCCAGAATCCATAGAGCCGACCTCCGAAGAGAGTGGATTTTCCAGTGAGTCTGGACTGCAACCTGGGGTATTAAATCTATTAGTTTTATTCATTGCTAATAATAGTATACAATTTAACCCGTATATACGAGGGGTGGATTTTAGTCGCCTCTTACGACAGGCATGCCTCGTATATTATAACCCCTAACCCGAAGGTTGTGTTTATTATTTTAATAACAAAATAATGTGATTAAAATAATAATCAATGAGTATGACATGATGATTATGAAGACTATTAAGAAAACAACAACTTATTTGGATTGATGAAATGGTTAATGAGGAAACCTGATAATGATGTAATTGTTTGATCAAATAGCTGCTTCATCAAAGGTAATACGAGAAGAAGCCGTAAAGGTTTTTTTTTTTATTTTCAGAAAGTTTTTAGACATAAATGGATTCAATGAAATTGTATGCAGTTTTGAAGACAACTTCTTAAAGAATCATACTAGAATGATTATTCATAATAAAATTGAGAATAATTTCTCGAACTTGAATTGATTTTCCCCCATGTGATTTCCCTTACTTTCCTCATTGATCTTTTCTTACAGGAATTTCCTCCGTTTTCGAGTTTTTTTGCAAAGAATAATTTATTTTTTGTTTTATGTTTAGGATTTTTGGTGTTGAAAAAAAAATGAATTTGAAATCAATTTTCTTTTAATGTTTTCCTGAACGGCTAAAAACGGTTTTTTAAAAAAGAAAAATTAAATTTAATTGGATATATTATAAAAAAATGTTCTTTCTTATATTCATACACTTTATATATACGATAATCGAAAGAACGCCTATATGAAAGAAATTTTCAGGCATCTAAGACTTTCTTATATCCGTTTTTTACCTTTAATACTAAATATAATACACTAAACATTACTGATACTTAGTTTAGTTGTTTTATCCAAAAGAAGTTTGTATCCACCTTCGGCGCTTTTCAAAGCCATGTTGAAAATTGAAATGACTTCACTAAACTTAAATGATTAAAAATAGTTGCTCACGATTTAGAACTTTCATGTTTCACACTTAATCGTGGTGTTCGCATTAACTGTTCTGGCCAATGATGGCTTAGACGTTGCATTCGAGAACATTCAACAGCGAAGGATAATATTCAATCGACATCTTTACTTTACATCTTACTTACTTTAGAGATTCACAGTGATGAAGTGCGGTGAAGTTCTAGACTATGTAACCTAGGAAAGCACCATACGTTACCGAAAATTGCAACCTAACAAAACTGGAACTACGCCTCGGATAAGAAAGGATTACCCCTTGACGACCTTTGGCTATTGTACACGGACAAAGTCCAAAACGGACATCGCAATGGTTCGAGATCACCATCTTATGATAGTTACAATCAGACTACGTACTGCATTCGTTGAACGACTACGACTTAAGCACAAGGATTCCCAGGTTTAACACTGACCGGCTGAAGGATCCCGCACAACGCGTAGAAACAATCAGCAGCGCCTTGTCTGCGAGCATGCAAGAGCATTGGTGCAAAAATATTTGTATCGCAGCAGCAGATAGCGTTGTCGGTAGTAGCGTAGGCAACCCAGCGGCACTGGCTTACTGAAGAGACCTGGAAGCTGGATGCCGAGTGCAAACACCTTAAGGTTTGCATTGCATCTAGGCAAGCAGATAGGCACGAGCTAGTATACCTATATCGCATGAAATGGCATCGCGACAAGCGTACCTATATCAACGTGTTGACCACAGAAGCGGAATGCGCGGCAAGTCGCACTGGAACGTTATGGAATATCTGGAAGGCACACTCGATGAAGTACAAACTGGTTTTCGCAGTGGATCCTCCTGTGTCGACCATACCAGTACCCTGCGTATCATCATTGAGCAATGCACAGAATATCATCCATCAATTACCTTCTATTTATCGATTTCGAAAAAGCTTTCGACAGTGTCAACAGAGAGTTTATTTGAAGAAGCATCTCTGATATGTTTATAGCTATTATCAGGACGACTTACGATGGGACTAAGTTTCTCGTACTGCACAAAGGAAAGCTGTCAGAAGAATTTGAAATCCAAAGTGGGGTCTGGCAAGGTTGCATCCTATTCCCAATATTGCTTTTATTGGTGATTATTGATGTGCTTAACTCTGCTCTGTCCCAAGAACACAAGGAACTCGATGGACACTTTCGTCACACTTAAATCACCTTGACTATGCAACGTGTCCTTACTCTCTCATAGAATGGTTGTCCTCAGAAATGAAGTATTACAGAGATAGCCGACTTCACAGCTGATTGCCCCCTAGTCCATCAACGAATTTGAGTGCCTTTTTTACGGATATTCATAAATTTTTGACGATTATTCACGAAATAACAAAAATGCTGTCCTCTGATTGGTCAATTTGGTTTATGAACACGTTATAAAAAACAGTTGTCAAAAATCTTTACGGGCAAGAGAGGTAGAAGTCGGGCGTCTCTGTAATACTTAATTTCTGGTTGTCCTCTACGAAATGTCAAAAAATGTGGAGAGGGAGGCTAACGCCGCTCAGAGGTTCCATTATAAGGGAGCGGCGGAAATAATTCAGTAGCTCTTGAACCCGTGGACTGATATTAATGAAATTTGAAACATAGTAAGAATGGGAGGAGTAAATATTTAAATTTGTATATTTTATACATATACATTTTTGTAAAATATATAATTTCTTTTATTTTTTAATAAGATAAAAGATATTTATTTTATCTCACCTATGATGCCAAATTAAGTCTTTCAATTGGTGAATGTACTTATGTAATTTAAATTCCATTTTACACATTTTATGGATGTATTTTCAATAAAATAACTCTATAAATATTCTAGATTATTTTAGTCTAATAATTCCCGCTCTTCATCGCTGAATGGAAGTGAATCTTTTGTTTACATGCCTTAAATTTGTAATCTAGGGATACGATGATGTCAGTATTACGATTGTTAAAAACCTCTAAAGTTGGACACTTGCCGAAGTTAGCCAGTATACGGTAGCACCAATAAAATTCCGTACAAATATTCCTCCAAATACCTCTGTATGTGACCACCTTTCTATCTTGGAACTTGGTCTCACATTTAGATATATTTCTTCATCTTTCGTACTAAGTATCCTGCGAAAGTTGTGCAGAAACCTAGTCGGCTTCTGGTCGCCATTGTGGCGTTTGAATTTGTAGTGTGTTTGTACACTACAATAAAGCTCTGAATAAAGTGCTCAGACAGACATAACTGTAACGCAATTCTCGTGTTAAATCTTGTTGGGATATTGTATCTTGTGTCTAGATCTTTGATTGGCTTATGATGACACAATATGACTAAATACGAAGTGCTTTATTAAAATATGTTTTAAAAACCCGACCTCTTTATATGTTGGCCGCCTTCCTTAGTTGGCTCAAAATCCTTGCACAGCAGCTGGCCAACTTTAGCGAGTTTCACTGTGTTATGAATTCTATAATACTTATGATTTTTATTTCTACTTTCTTGAGCTTCCCCTAATGGGAACCCCACAGGCAATGCTCAGGAATAAATTCTGCTCAGTGGAAAGTAAACTATTTACTCGATCAATCAGGGTTTCTGTAAATATCTGACAAAAAAGTTTCCAAAGTTTGAATTAGCACCGTCAAAAAAGTAGTCGGACAACACTTTATATCTTAAAACGAAATTTTCCATCGGGAAAAAGTTTAATTTTGCACAACTAGTGCCAGGCAAGGTTAGGTCGAGGTGGCTGACTGCCGCGCATACGGACAGCAGACACGCTTAGTTCAAGCGAAGGCCCATTGTGTTACCACGCGGATCAAGGGTACCTATTCCGCAAACCAATTAGTGCTTTTGATAAAGCTAAGAAGAAGACCGATTCTGATGCTGCTCAGTTCAGCCAGATTAACAAAGAAAGGGGCCCCCAGAAGACTGAATTTATGGAATGAGATAGCACTACAGCTACATAGCAAGTGTTCAATGGTTTCCTCCACATCCTCGTTCATGCAGCTTCTCCAGAATTCATTATAGGGAAGGCCTAGTCTAGAGCCGTGAGTTCCGATGGCTGTTAAAATGCTAACAGGTTTGGGGTTTGGCCTGCTTAATCTGATCAAGCTAAGCCATCGCTTGGGATCGACCATAGGCCAGAGGTGTTTGGTAATGAGGCATCCTGTGCCTGATATCCATCCGCGGTTTGTTTGAGCAAGCGTTTCAAGCTTTAGCAGATGTTTTATAGTAGCGATAGGTGTAGAGGGTGGGTCTCCACCCGGAAAGAGTACCGAATTTGTGCCCTTTCTAGCGAGTTCGTTCGCTTCGCAATTCTCTGGAATGTCACAGTGTCCCGGCACCCACATAAGTTGGATGTTAAAATACGTGGTTATTTCGTTAAGAGATAGGCGGCAATTAAGGGAAGTCTTGGAACAACTAATGCTAAGATTCAAATATTTTCTGTATGCACAATAAAGTATTTCTGCAGTTCAGAATCCAAATATCTTTGTACTTAGAAACTAACATCCGATCTCGGAAGTTATAAATCGAGTAACTTCGTAATTACAACCCAATTACCATTTGTATGCCCATTGCCAGATGTGTACCCTCGACAACTTTTATTACAGCACAATAAACAACACATAAGAACAAACGCGTTTATTAGTATTGTAAGACTGATTTAATTTCGCATAAATGCAATCCCCCTCGAGCACAAATACAAAATGTTCACAATATGTGGTTTGCTGTGAATATAAAATAAAATTTAAAGTGCAGCTGAGTATAGCACATTGCTACACTTGAAAGGCGCCTGTGGCTAAAGTGGCTAAAAGTGGTCAATAATTTTTTCACCATGAATAGAGGACAGTTTCAGAAAAACTAAGTCTCCCGTTGGAGTCTTTTGGAGCTAATTTTATACAGTTCAACAAACATTAAAATACTGCCTGCAAAGGTATGCATAATTAAACACCTAGTTTTAGATATTTTTATAATATATAAAAAAGTCAATTTCTCCTTTCATCAAAGTACCGAATTTTGAAAAATATTTAAATTGGCAGTTTGATGCCAAAAAAGACATACTTTTTTATAGATTTCAAGGGTGTAACTTTGAGCTAACGACACAAGCGAACGAAACATAAAACCATATAATTTTAGATTCCCCAGTTTTCATATTTGAAGAATCGAAAAATCAAAAAACAGTGTTCTAGAAACTATTTTAATTTAATTCTATTTTGTCCTCTATAGAAGCAGTGTGTTCCGCGGGGCTGAAGATCAACTTGTCAAAAACCAAGTTACTCAGCCACGCACATAACTTTTTTAGATCAAATAGGCATTGCTGGACAAGCGGTTGATAGAGGAAAGTGTTTCCAATACCTCGGAATTATTGTTTCAGCAAATGGAGAAACCGAAGCAGATGTCGCAAACCGAATATCTAAAGCAAGGAGAAGCAATGCTATAAGCTTAAACACCAAGCTAAGACGGTTTCACTCCAATGTTGAGTCCGTGCTGTTTGGGTGCAGCATTTGGAATGTGACCTCATTTATCTCAAGAAGGCTACAGACGTCTGTCAGCCGGTACCTATAAAGCAAACTAAGGATTTTCTGCCCGAACCGTATCTCAGCCGAACAGATTCTTCAGAGAGCGGGTTTGGAACCTATAGGCACAACTATTCAACGCCGCAAAAGGCAATGGATTGGTCCCTTCGAAAAAGGGGCAGTCCTATAGCAAAACATGCGATGCAATAGAACCCGCTAACCCAAGACGGCAGAAGAGTGGGTCGACCGAGAAGTACAACAGTAGAGGAAAAGTCTCGACAGCTGGGGAAGAGTTGGAGATCGAGAAACCGTACACGATAGCGCGTAGGCGTAGCTCTACTACGCCTTAGGACCCGCAAGGGGATACAGGATCTAAGTATCTTTACTTTACTGCGTCAACACATACTACAAGAAAATACGTCACCCAGACGATTAGATCCACAGTATTCAACACCATATGTACATCAGTGATGCACCTGCATAGCATGTTAGCGCTCAAAAGTTCACCGATTCACAATGTCGAACTATGTTCATTAGGCTTAGCAGGGTCTCTGCCCAGCACAGATCGAGCAGTCAAGTTCATCAAAGCTTTTTCATAAAAACGAATTAAATTTTGATTGAAAAGAAATACTGTATGCCGTTAGTCAATGAAAACCTGTCAATGGGTTTGTAATTAATGACTTTATTCGTTGGACAGGAATATTATAAACGAGCTTTTCCCCTTGTTGAATTAAATGGATTATGATTGAGGGCATCAGAAATAAATTGTTTGAGCTATGGTGTACACTTTGATGTATTATAATATATAGGACCTAGTTCCGATTTAGGGGTCTGCCACGATAATGGTCAATTCCTCTTGAAGGATTAACACAAAGTTGTAAATATAATATAGAAAACGTACAACGCAGACTTTGTAAATATTTCTCAGCAACCAAAAGTGTTAAGCGTCATATGTGTGAATCCCCATATGACTAAAGGAGCATATCATTTTTCGTCGAGTGTAAAGGGCTTCGATTGAATGACTTCACATGACGAATTATTGGAAGTAACTAGAGGGCTTTTGTGTGGTTGTGGAATCGAAAAGTACTAGCAACCCGGGTCACAAGAATATACATACGAAAAAAATAAACGGAACTGTGCACACATCCAGCTTGCTGAAAGGCGAATGATGTTATGTTTTCTTAAAGGTGTATAGCGGGGTTCACATGTCTTAATGGGAACTTCCTTACGACCGACAATACGGCACGGTTGATCAACCAGGTGCTCTGACATGTTGAAAAATACTCTTATGAGTGTTGCAAAAGAACCTATAATTAATCGATCAAATGAGTTGATTTGCATTGATATTCTTGATTTAACTTATGCCCGTTGATGAAATGCGTTCATGATTCCTATCCTCATTTGTATAATGTGCACAGCATTACCTTTCGTTACAAATTGTAAGTATTATCATGTCAATTAACTTATGACATTTCTGATTCATTGCGGGTCACTTGACTTGAACGAAGCAATCTAGTATGTATGCCCACTTGACTAAAAATTACTCATACTTCACGCAGCGAGTGACGAATAACCTACCTGAAAAAAAAAACCAACTGATAGACCCACATAACTAAATAATTCAAATCCAAAAATGTCTAACTACTCACATTTTATCGCTTATCTCTCTTGATATCAGTTATCAATCAATAAAAAACATTATAGGGTTATTAGAAAACAAAATATTAATCACAACAAAACGAAGACACACAAAGCCTTAACGTTTTCATATTATTCATAGGTAGGACTATCAGTAGATAAGCGTATGTTTGTTAGAGTTTGTTTATTGAAATTATTAAGTATGTACACATCTGCCGGCATTTAAAAACCCTAATGTATCACATGAAAAATTTGAAGAACTATAAAATAGTTCGTACATGACATTACGCAAACAACAGTAAAAGGTAGAGTGTACAAAAAAAAAATATTTAAATAGATGTCTGATTCGAATCCATATTTTGCATGCAAGAAGCAAATGCGATGAACATATCCCAAATGAAAAAATAAAAGCAAATGTACCTACACCTGAATTTTAATGGACGGTTTCGCACCAAGTAGCGATCATTTTAGCAGTCACGTAGTCAAAAAGTTTTTCTTTTTATCTAAAATTATGGAGACTGTGGAATAAGCTAAACATTATTTTCTGTTTTCTTTATCTTGGGTACAAAGATATCACATAGTTGCAATAATAAAACAATTTAAAACTGTAAAATTCATATTATTCTTTTATAGCGAAAGCTTATCTAAAACTTTTCACATACTCACGGGTATGAATACGAAAACAAAGATATCCATGTGCACCGTGAACATTTTATGATTCGATTTTTATGACTCCGTCTACAGCTTATGATATTGGCTTTTACCTGATGGTAAATGGAAAAAAGCGAAGTTACACTCGCGAGCTGTGAAGCAATGCTGACAATTTTGCAACTATTTCAAACGAGTTTAGTTAAATTCTCTGAGTTTATCTCAAAGTTCAGCCCAAAATCAAGTACGCGTGCAGTGCTGAACACATGACAATTATATACTGTCGTAAAAACTGTCTACAAACTGCATACGGAACAATTAACTATGTACTTCTGTCAAATTTCAAAATGGGTTTCTAAAAATCCTTAGCTTATTCCAGAGAATCCTGACCAGAACCAGAATGAAACGTTTTTTTTAAACTATTTCTCGACTTAACACACCTTAACGCTGCACTTTACAAACTATTTCGCCTCTGTTTTGAAATTTAATTTTCAAATGTTGATCATAACGCCAACATGTTGCTAATTTTTCATACGAAATTATTACATTTTAGTCATGTACAATAATTCTACTATGAATTTTTCAAGTCGTGTAGATTACGCATGACGAAAACAGTACGAGAAAAGAGCGATAGAAAGATGCGCGTATCGCGCGTACCGAAGTTACAAAGACCTTTAAGGCGTTAACGGACATTTCTGGCCGTAGTCCTCGCCCCAGTAGACAAGCAGTCAGTGAGACAATGGATTTGGTCGAAGTGCCGCGAATTTTCATTCAACTCATTTGTTCAAACGTCTCTGTTGTTAACAAAATTTTTGTTTAAGTCTACTATGTAACTCTTTACTGAATTTTACATCATCAAGTTATACTCTCAAAAAAAAATAAGTCAAAAAACCTACTTCCAAAACATCCATGTGGGGGAATTGGTACGGAACTTTACAAATATACAAGATGACACCATATCCCCTAACTAACTAATCCAAAGTCTTTAAACGCATGAATTATATTACATTAATGAGACATATTGGTTACCTACCAATTATGATATTTATATGTATAGAATATGTGTCAGTATCCTTCATTTATTTTCAAAAAATATCTCAAGACCATGTGCATATACTCAAATACTCACACGTATGTATGAATGTTTGCATGTTCGCATATCAATTATGCCCATTATATAGGCCAATCGAGAATTGGTAAGGTTCAACCAAGGAATTCCCTCACCTTCACCTGAACGTCTTTGTGTGACTTGGAAACATTAAAACACTCCGCTGTCATGGGTTGATTGCCAATAAATTAGCTAACTTAATTTTTTGGTCTGTGTTGTCCATCAATGCTTTGCCTGCAGGGCGTGGAATTCTAACTTCAATAACACAACAGAATAATAAAAAAAGGTTAACAAACTACCTTATATACATTTATATTAAAAAAGGAGATATATAGTAAGTATTTTAAATCAAAAAGAACACACACACAGAAACTTCACACGCAAAAACAGCTAGCATACCCAGAAAATCCTTAAACTAGCTACATTCGCATATCATCCCCAACCGAAGTTATCCATACACAGGTCTACAGGCCGATTAATAGCGTGGAATCCAATCAATGATTCATAAGTTTGCAATACAGTACACCTGTATAGCAGGCTAAATAGTATCACAAGCTTCTCCATATTCACTTACTCTGATAGCCGACTGACACAGCAACAAAAAGGAAAAAAAAAAATAAAATGTATAATAGTAGTGACGCACCCAAACATCACATCCACCCTCGGCTGAAACGAAGTTCTGATTCGGTATAATAAATTGGGCACAACAACAATGAAGAATGATGATATCAGTCATAACTGATAAACTCTGATAAGCTAGTTGGCTAGGTTGTATCTCGTCAGCTGCGTAACTAGTTTATAGGCGACGCTCTTTGAACGCGGATCAAGTGAATCAAAGACAAACAGAACGTCTTGTTGATCTGTTTGTTCCTTGTGAATCCCGGTGTTCTTTGAGTCGTGCCTCCAGTGAAAGTGTAAGTGAAAAAATACATTAAGCCGCGAAGACGTGCATTTTTCAATGTCCACACACCTATAACGGCAGGTTGAGTCCATCGGGTAATGTTAATCGTTAGTTCGAAGGACATGGATAATTTTCGTAATCACATTGATTGCTGGAACCGCAAGTTAGAAAAAGGTTCAATTAATCATCAATTAAATGAAGGAGGTCAACGAATGTTTTTACCGGAAAGTGATTCTTTTGAGTGAATGACAAAGTGTATTACATTAAGTAAATGACAAACTTGAGAAGCACGAACGGATCTATGCGTGTAAATAAAAATGTCGCGGGATTATAATAGCACCACTTAAATCATTTTATAAGAAACTCTAACACAATGGGAATTTGGAGTAGTTAATCTTCTAATTTATTAGATTAGTTTTGAAATAATTTCACAGTGTTCTGATCAGACCTGTAAGATAATTAAGTAGTTTTGTCCTTAAGTACATTTCAATTACAATTCCTTGTATTTTTTTAAGTATAAGTACAATTCCTCTGTACTTGTACTTAAAAATTTCAAATACCCACTCCAAGTAATTGTACTTGTACTTGTAATACCTTTCAAAGTAATTGAAATCACAATCTAAGTTATTTTCATGAATTGCACTGTTTTATTTTTATTGTTCTATACTTCTCTGTAGTTTCAATTTAATTATAATTTATTTGATATGTGATACTGTATATAATGTTATAATTATTAATTTTTTAAAAACGATTAGGGAGTAACCTTAAATATATAAAGTAAACTAAATTAGATTAGTTTCTGTTAGTATAACAAAATTCGAGTACTTATATGCCAACAATGAACATAAAAGGAAGTGAAAGTACTTAAGGAGTGCAAAGTAATTAAAAGGAATTGAAAGTACTTGGAAGGAATTAAAAAGTACTTCCGATAATTTTTTAAGTACTTCGGTACTTGTGATTTGATTGTGATTTCAATTACTTTGAAAGGTATTACAAGTACAAGTACAATTACTTGGAGTGGGTATTTGAAACTTTTAAGTACAAGAACCGAGGCAACGTACTGGTTCTGACAAAAATTCAAGTGCAAGGAATTGTACTTGTACTTGAATTTACAGGTCTGATTCTGTTTTAGTCAACTGAAGTGGCCTTTCTGAGGATTTAAAAACTAGTCAAACTAGGGTCGTTTGGTTTAATTTTTGGATTTTCGGAAAATTAAAAAATATTGAACTTGAAACACGTGAATACAGGTTACAATGTTATTGCGACATAATATGGTGTTAGTTGTCCATATGTCACAAAAGTTATTTATCCCTTATCCCAAAGACTATTTAAAGAACTGTACGTTTTTTTAACTATCAATCATGTGAATGGAGGCTATATTGAATGGGGACTAGTGCAATAAGATTAAACATTAGTGTTTAAAATTTTGAAGCTATAAAACATCTTAAAAATATTTCTGAATATAAGGCGAAGTTTTATAGACAGCTCTCCGACGTAACTCCGAAAATACGCACTGTATTGAAAAATGCTTTCTGATAGTAATAAAAACATACAAAATATCTCAAGAGCATCTTCAGGGGGCAGCTTTAATGAACGTATGCAGAAGATCAAAAGTGGTCGAACCCAATGTTTCGCTTATGTTCAGTATCTCATATGGATAAATTGTATGCAACAATAAAAATGTCGGTGGCACCTGGTTTTATTAGCATAACATCGCGATTCCATTATCTTGTTAACTTGTCACTTTTTGAAAACATATTTTGCCGAAATTTATTTCATTACAAAATAAGATACAAAAAGATATTTTTTTGTATCATATTCCCGATACAAAAGTGAAAAATAAAAATCCTGAAAATACCTGAGTCTCTTTTCAGTCATTATTTCATTAAGAATTCGTTTTCTTTTTATTGTTTCTATTCTCTATTCTCTCTTTTCTTAAATTTATTTTCTCTTGTTTCAGTTTTCATAGATATCCATGAACAACAGTACATTCAAAATGACGTCAGATAGCACAGACAAAAACGAATTTATTATAAAATACAAACAAAATTACTACAACATATCACAGTTCTTGAAAAAACATCCCGGAGGAATAAATACACTGAAGAGCCTTAGTGGAAATGATATCACAGCGAAATTTATGAAAGCTCCCCCACATTCGGATGCAGCAATGTATCTGATGAAGGAGTATAAAATCACAGAGGATGAAATTATAAGAAATGGCAAGAAACTGCCCAACGACACAAATAATAATTCATTAAACCTGAAGTTGGATGATAGTATGGAGGTAAGTTCACATATGTACTTGTTTAAGAAAAATGTGATACTTTAGTTAAATAATACACGGCAGTTAGTTCGCCATGTCAATACATCAAAAAGAAACCGGGGAAAATAAAAAAGAACACGTGTGGAGGACACTGCATTTTAAAAGGAGGGTTCGCTAATATTTTTGAAATTTCATAATTGCACTATAGTGGGCTGATAAACATGTTCCACCTGTGACGCTCTTTCACTTAAAACTATATCAATAAACGGTCAATAAAGTGATAATTGTCCATTATTTAGTGTAAATAAATTATTCAATATAAGATGATTTGACCTTTATAAGAACCAGAGGATTCTCTTCCGGTGAATCCATTTTAGATAAAATTTTCGGAATTATACCGCACATCGAATAGACTAGCGATCTCCGAATGATTTTTTCGCGTTATACTTCCAATCAAAAGTGGTTCGTATTACTTGAGATATATACAGTCAATCAAACTCATATTCGTACAGTAGGAAAAAAATAACTCTTTTTCGATTTATGCAAGAACCACAAAAACTTCCAATGTCATTTGTTTGTAAAATCAAAAATCTGGTGAACATCTATTGTCAAACACTCAAAATAAACGCAATCCTTAAACAAAAGCAGAACATTTAATAACAAAAACCAAAAAAAAAACCAATTAACAGACAACAAATTCATATCCATACAATTAACTTTTTTTGGTAAGAAACAAGAAATTTAACAAATTTTAATATTTTGTGGCATATCCATTATTTTTAATTACATGCCAATTTGGCATGGATTGGACAAGTTGTTTGGTAGTTTCAACCGAAATTTGTTTCCATTCTTGGACTATCTTCTCTTTTACGTGTGTTGCACTTCTAATTGGTAATTTTCATATTTGCTGGTATAAATGGTCCCATAAATTGTCGATGGGGTTAATATCCGGTGACTGGGGTGGAGTTTCCATCACTTTAGGAGTATTGTAAGCTTTATGGTTTGGGTCATTGTCTTGGTAAAAAGTGAAAGCGTTGTGCAGACCCAATTTTCGTGCGCTTTCGACCAAATTTTGCTTTAAAATATCAATATATTTCCTGTGGTCTATTATGCCGTCAATAATATGGAGTTTTCCCACCCCAGCTGTCGAGAAACAACCCCAAACCATCACCGATCCGCCACCATGCTTTACTGTTGCGACGAAATTTTCAGGTAAAAGCTTGGTATTTGATTTTCGCCATACCATTTGCCATCCGATCCGGACACATTAAATTTGGATTCATCTGTAAAAATTACAGTTTTCCAAAATTCAAAATCCTTTAATTGGTGCTCTTTTACAAAGTTAAGATTATAATTTCGCACCTACAGTATGAATATGTCGATGTATGTATTGTCGACATAAATTAAATTCTATGATTATTTCATGAATGTGAAAGCCCCTTTTGTTAGAGATTTAGCTAAAATATCGCAAGTTATTTGACATTCTAATTTAAAGGCCAAGAGATGTTTTACCAGTCTTATAGAAAACAATCTTCTGGCGCTTGCCAAATATTTAATTAAAATTGCATTTTCATATTAATAAGAAACTTATCAAACCTCTTGTAGAACATTAAAGCTCACAAAATTGTTTGATAAGTTGCGCAGGGTAAAATGTTTTTTTTTGTTTATTTATTTAAGTTATACATAACATAAACATAATACTGTGGACACTCTCTAACTCGATATTTTTCGCCGACTACATTTCATTAAATTTGCCATACAAAATAATTTCTCTAAGTCTCTCTCTCTATTTCGAACAAATTTTGGTATCCCGTGACAATTCGACTTACTTGTCCACTGTATATAATATGTAAATATAAAAAATAATAGTAAAAAGTAATTTTGATTTTTAATTTTAGCAACACTGAAACTGTGGAAACTAAAAATACATTTAATTATGTGTTTTCTGTTTGTTGCTCATAAAGTACCCTTTATTGTTATTATTCATTAGTAACAACACGAATAAAATTAATTGCACTATACAAAACCATATACCATTTCCATTTCCAAAAGCTTCTCTGTGTATAACTATATTTCAATTTAATTCGATTTAATATCAGTCAGATTAAGAAACGCAGAGATATGTCAGAGATAATCCATGTATAAAACCAAAATAGGTTTCTGATAAATTTCCTCAAGCCACAGCAAGTTGTTCTTACAGAAATAAAATGGATTGGACCGACAAAATTACATGCATTATAATTAAAGTTAGGTGTTTGTTAAACGAATCAGCTTCACATATATTTCTTAAATAACTAGGTTATTCTACCAAATCCAAGTTGAGATACTATTATCGGCAGTTGTTATCTCTCCCAGAAGTTTGTTCGATAACAAACTGCATGGTATATACCATTTTTTTTAATTTACTGTTTGCCTATCAAAATCAATGTAGTCTGAGAAAGAAAAAAACCTTGTTTACGTACATGTGTAGGTAACCAACAGATTAAGCCTTCAAAAACATTTTGAATTTTATAACACTGGTATTTTAAATACATAGAAAATACATGACTTAATTAATTTGGATAAGTTTACTTTTCCTCATAATAATTTAATTTCTTTTTTTAAATCTATACGAATGGTGTTTTCAAGTAAGCATTTTTTGTTGCCCCTATATGCACTTTACGTAAACAACATTCAGCTACTATGTTGTTTTAATATTTCTAATGACATGGATAGATTCCATCACCTTCCAAAACGTGTGTGTTGCTACTTGTGGATTATTATTTATGAAATTTTAGAAAAAAAAATTTCGTGGATACTGAATTTTACATGACTTTTTGTTTTTAATTTTAGAGTTTCTCTTTAAATAATTATAAAAAAAGAAAATAATTATTTAAAGAGAAATGCACCACATGTTTGCTAATTTTTGGAAGTTTGATTTACGATTACGGGTAACCATACCTCTTAAAGGATTTCGCGATGTGAATCTTCTTTTTTTTCTTATTGTAGTTTCCGTTGCCGTGCACATATCCTCTATTAGTCGCGAATTATACCTACTTTGAATACCTAAAATATACTCTTGATAATTTAGTTTAATTTGCGATTTCCTTCCTAATGCAGTGGGAGAGAAGTGAATAGTTAAAATAGTCTCGTAAAATCTTATCTATAATTCCTACGGTCCGTAGCTTCATTAAAAATAAAGAAAGGCGAGCTGACACAATCGTCAGGGTCTCCTTCAATCTACGTCTCCTCATAGATACCCATTTCCCAACGACCATCGACGACTGAGACGTCCTCAGACATCGAATCTTACAAATGGAATCCTAAGTGCAAACAGAATCAGATGGGCCATTGACTTTTTCGATCCGTTTAAATCCCCTGGAATGCATACACTCTCAAAAACTTCAAGCACGACGCAATCGCGTGTGCACAAAAAAGTGACCTATGACATATTAATAGGTCTGGAATGAAGACGGGCATGTTGGGGCAACTTTTGTTTTTTCCTCACAACTACTGAATTACTGATAATTTCTGTTGAAAACTTTAGCCACATTTTTTAAGGTATATCGGTTGGGTGCAAATGGTCAAACAAATTTATTAAAACAAATAAATTGGGCATCTAAACGTTTCACATTAATATAATCGTTATCCAAATAATCATAGAAACCAAATTAAGGAAAAGCATTTTTGAGACGTTCCATAGTGCGCCTGCCTGAATAGTAGAGGAGTGCCGTAGTCGCGTCAGCGGCTTAAACCCTGCGGAAAAAGTGTTACAATCCTGCTAGCGAGCGAAGTGAGCTACCCACCTCATGCTTTAACTGGACTTAGTTCCCATTGAAAGGGAACAACCCCGTAGCTACACCCAGGATCCTAGGCAATCGCATGGTTTGATCCACCTCTAGCTGACAGCAAGAAGAAAGTGAATACTAAAATCATGGAGTTAGCAATAACTATTGAAAGGTTGAGTTCTATTCCCACCTGTGATACCAATCGAACGTTACCTAAGTTCAATAGCACAAGGACCGAAGTCTTTGAAGAAGCAAGAGGCTGCTGCGGATGGTAGTCAGAACGCTAACTGGCCATAATCACCTGAGATACCATGAACACAAAATGGGTCATACCATATGCAGAGTCTGCGGGGGTGAAGAGGAAATTAAGGATACTCCTCACTATCATTGTCGATGCCCCAGTCTCTGCCTATTGAGGCAAGGAATATTGGGAGATATATGATAAATATATAATGCTAAATTTGTATAGAATTTGAATCTATCCTAATAAATTGCAATAATAATAAACATCAATCGCAGAGTTCTGTAATACGGTTCATGTATATAAGAAAACTCCTTGTCAAAGGCACCTGTCACATATTTCTAAACAACACCAGTATATTGTTTCTGGTAAAAGAGGGATTAGTCATTACCTCCCTATTTCCTACATTTTATAAGAGCTCCTGAAGTGTACGTGTGCCCCAAATACTTACAAGTGTCCGTATTAACATATTGTTCGATAATTACATACAATACAACACATCTGTAAACACATGGAACACTAGAGCGCCTGCGATAAGATAAACACCCTCAGTATTCCAGTGGGGTGCAATCACATTGTTGACCATGTGTTTATCAATTAAAAGTCGTTATAAATATTTCCTACTTTCCAACTTCAAAAAGACCCGCATACAACTTTAGTATTTATCTTAGGCAATAAGACTCGTGAATTCCTTGAAAATTTATCAAATATTTATTGGGGTTCATACTGTCCAGATAAGTGATCACAGTTGAGATTGCTGTGGTCTTAATAAAAATCTATTAAGCCGCGTTTGATTTCACATAGACCTTCGGTTTCGAAAATATACGAATATCGTTCTCTATCTCAACTAGTTCACGTTCGATATTCACCTTTCGGCTACGCAATCTAAGTGTTTCGGTCGTCATTGGCATACGATTCAGTTCATTGATAAGGGCCTTAAATCCTGCAAATTTTATTCAATTGAGTTATTATTGTTGTAAAAATGATTCCTTCTGTTACTTCTTTCTGCTTTTTCTAGGGCGTATTGTCGATCTTCTTCGGAGAGTGGAACATATCCTTCGGGACAGTTCCGATCACGCATAAGTTCCCTTTGTTTCTGGAGTTCTTTCTCACGCTTCTCTCGTTCCAGGTACTTAGGTAGACGAATGTCATATCGATCTGCAAAAACACGAATATAAGGAAATTCTACACATTTAGCAAATGCATCTCACCTCCTAATTCGTGTAATCGTCTTGACATTCGCTTTGTGTTTATCTGTGTACTATTGGCTGTTGCTGGAAGTCTATCTGTTTCAATCGCGAGATTTTCAAAATTCAAATTATGATCATTGGAATCATAGTGATTGTCGGTTGAACCTGTGGGCAGGCTATCTTTTGTTTGCTTATTTTCTTCTATCTGAATAATTTAAGGAAAAAAGTATTAAGGTTAATCCGTACTATGTACAGGAATGTAACGCCTTACGTTGTTTGTATACGATTGCTTTTCATTATCTAAAGAGGAACACCTACAAAACGAATCAAAAATGTATTTCTATTCCATGAATGTCTAGATATTTAGATACAGCACCTCTTTAAAGACTGATAGAGAAAATCTTCGTCAAAAATATCATCAGTCTGTACTTCTCTGTTACAGGTTTCAACTTTTCTCTTTTGAACACATTTTTCGAGTGACACTGTTCCTGACGAAGTTGTCTTTTGACTCCTGGTCCCGCACTCACATGAACAACAAGATGCAGGTCTTGCTTGTGATAGAATTGGTCTTAAATCCAATGATTTGTGCCTTTGACGCCTTCGTTGTTCCTCTATTTTCTTTTGCTCTTCTGCTTGTGCTTGCTGACGATGAGAATTCTGTATATCTCTTAAATGAAGCTTATTTTCTCGTAGAAAATCACGCCTATGCTGAACTTCTGCGTTTATAAAACAATCGTTTGTTTATGAGATAATGGTTTCTCTGGCAACTAAATGTTCAACTTACTTGGATGTGGAAAAACACCCTTTAAAGTCGGTAACATTTTCAATACTTTATTTCATTTAGTAGAAACTTACTACGATTCTAGTTAAAAACACATTTAAAAACCACAACAGAATTAAACTCATTTTAAAAAATAAGAAAATCTAACCAACAGTTTGTTGTTGTTGGAAGTAAAACAAATTCGTTTAACTTCAACTGAAAGATGTATTCGGGAATAGCGTGTGACGTTTATTATTGTGACTGATATATTCTGACCAGATCACAATCATCAGGTTTCCAATCGGTTATAAATTGGAAAGAATTTTATAAAAAAAAACATTTGAGTTGTAAAAATCCAAGTTAAGAAAAATTAAGTCTTTAAAAAATTACATTATCCAATCCAATAACCCGACACACAAATTTAAGAAAAGTTCTTGTGTGTGTATTTAGAATGACACAAGAACACCAAAATGTTCTTTTGGATATTATGAATCGAGTTATTGTAAACATTTTTTTTGCAATTAACAATTTTAAATTTGAGCACTACGCGTCTGGGCTTTTGGCTACAGAGCTTGACTATCTCTCACTAACTGCTTCCATTATCCTACGCAAATCTGGCTGAGGTCGCAATGATGATCGTGATGGTCTCCTGTTGGCCTGTTCGAAAGACTGGGTTAGTAGAAGTAAAAGATTTCTAGGACGCATAAATACATGATGTAAACCGGTGTATCGTCCACACAGTTTCTTATTTTAACGTTTTCCTCCATTCCACATTCACACATATAATTTAGTTTGTGAGGTAATGCATGTTGCTGCAATTACCAGGACCTAGTTCAAAAGCAAAACCTGTTTACCACGTGATCTGTATATCTGCTTATTATTATTACATGAACCATAAAGATGGGCGGCATTCTTAAGCACGATTTTAAGGGTGTCATAAGAGAACTTCAACGTGCCTATTACAAATTTGCATACATTCAATGATCTCTATTGTTAAGGTGGCCGATCATAACTTTAAAGCTAGAAGTCTAGATTGTTTCTAAGAACTTTTTAAAATATATTAAAGAACTTAAATGATAGTATTAAATATTTAACAATATTAAATTGACTATTAATGTTTTTTTATCCATTACAGCACCTAGTCGATTGGGACAAAGCTATGGTTTTGCAGATCTCAAAAATCACGCCTCACTATGATAAATGGGTCCACAATCCAGTTGACCGACCCCTTCGTTTATTTGGCCCATGGTATCTAGAAATGTGTACAAAAACCCCTTGGTGGTTAATACCATTATTTTGGTTGCCCGTGATATTTCACTGTATCAGTGAAAGATTCTATGATAGCTGGCATCGATCAGAGTTTGGAGAGGTACAAAAACGATGCATTTGCCTTTGTAGAGTAACAAATAATATTTCTTATCTCTTTCTTTCAGCTATCCTCATTGACAGTTTACTTCTTATGTGGTATTTTATTTTGGACATTATTGGAATACTGTCTTCATCGCTGGCTCTTTCATATGGAAACGAAAAACACCCAAAGCGGAATCATATGCACCCTTCATTTCCTGATACATGGATTACATCATAAAGTTCCATTTGATCCACAACGTCTTGTATTTCCACCATTGCCAGGAGCTGTCTTGGCTTCAATCATTTACCTACCCCTCAGTTTAGTAATACCTAATCCAAGGGTTATTCTAGGCGGAGCACTTTTCGGATACTTATGCTATGACATGATACATTATTACTTACACTACGGTAGTCCAACCATGAGCCATATATATTACCTGAAACGTTATCATTATCAGCATCATTTCGCGCACCAAGATCAGGGTTTTGGTATTAGTAGTCCCCTTTGGGACTATGTTTTCAATACAACGATTCGTTTGAGAAAGTTGCGATATACTTTGAAATGGAAATGAAATTATCTGTATAGATTTTTAAGTGTCAGAGAGAAATTAACATTATTTTATTTAAATTAAGCATACATGACTGGTTAGGGTATTCCACAGTGTCTGCAAACGAGCTGGAAACATCTGAAAACAATCTTTTGTCTAGCTATGAATTGAGGCTATATATGTCTAACATTTTTATACAAGTAAATGTTTCTTTTTTTGTAATATTTTTTACAATAAAACAAATTGTAATGTATTAGTACATAATTTGTAGTTTTTATTTCGCTGAGTCCTGCACATTTCATCTGGTATTGATAAGATTTTAATTTCAAGATGATCCATATGTAAGTTACAGACCTGTTAATATGCTTTGAATACAAATAAAAAAATGTTCTTTGAAACAAGGCAAGCAAAGGACTCACTCATCAATGATCTTCATGTATAATAAAAAATAGCGGAAAAATAACAAGAGTTTACGACTTTAACTACAATGTATCATTAATTGTGAGACAAGTTTATCTTCTGTAGCAATTGGCTAGCAATTTCGAAATTAAGATTAGAGAACTGTTTCACAGCGCCAATAGCAACATTGGCCGCTTTCACATTTTGATCAATTCGTCGTAAGAACCACATTGCTCAAGAATATATTATTGTATATCCTTATTTTTACCAGGATACAACTTAAATTGGAGATATCACTTTTGTGGAGAATTAGTGTGTAATATTGAACATGGGTTATGTTCGATCTCCATCTCCTGGTATTATTCAGTTCATTAAAATTATAGAAAAGCTACATTCCTTCAGGTATCGAGAGTACTGCACAGGCGGAGGAGGTGACGGTATATACAGTTTATACATTGATAGCAATTAGCGAAGAAATCGTATTCACAAAATGTAAAAAATGTATTGATTCGGCATGTATAGGGAATAAAAAAGGAAATTCTGCTCCAAATCATGAATACGTAATTATTATAAAGCATAACCTTGTACCTATGGAGTGTACGATTTCATTAATAGAGTTCAAAAATATCATTATTATATCTGTAAATAAATACGTACCTATATGTACAAAATATATTTAACTTATAAAGTTTTAACAATTATGTGATTGCTCGAGAGACAAGATAAATGAAAAAATTAGATTAACAACTATTAATGCTCCCCATCTTCAAGACCACAGCGTAAAGATGTTGCATAAACATATAATTAATAAATGAAACTGAAAATTAACTACACTGCCCCAATAGTTAATGTACAGCAAATGAATGTGTAGTTCGACTCGTAATATAGCAAACATTTCAATATTATTCATCCGGCAACTGGGAGAAAAGACAACATCATACATCACTTTTTTGGGATTTCTGCATCACTTGACGTAGTTGTGGGAATGAGCTCTTAGGTTGTGGAGGATGTAAACGGACACAGAGGTTGATGAAAGGCTCATAGAGTGATGCCCGTTCCATGGCATTCACTGTATAGTGCTTGATACGTTCACGAGCACACCAGCTATTCGCCCTACTGAGTATAGCGTCAATAGGATCTGGTGATGATGGCTGGGATTCAGGTTTTTTAACAGTGTTCCTTGATCGCATATTTGCTAAAACAATGATTGCAACCTCCTTTTTCTCTTTATTCTTATCAATATCGGCTTTGATATCGTCTAACATGTCAAGACTTGATGGGTCACTTGGATCGTAGACCAGTATGAAACCATCCGGAAAGTATAAATAGTGACGTGGTAGTTGTGCTTTGCCCTGTAAATACATGTTGCTGAATGAAATCAGCTTTCTACAGATTTCAAACAAGTGTCACCTGTAAACCAGCGGTATCATAGATCCGAAGGGATTCTCTATGTCCTCTTCCAGTATCAACACTTGCTGCGTAGATATCTTCTACCGTTGAATGCACTTCCTAATAAAATGAAAATTCACATGAACATACTGACACTGAATAATGTTGATTGTGTGTTTACAGAATCCACTGTAATGTTTCCATAAATAAGTTGTTCAATAATAGAGGTTTTCCCAACCCCCTTCATTCCACAGATGAGAACCTTCCCTAATTTTCCTACTTTTGTTGTCAACATAATTGTTTGATTTCGATGAGATTTTCGAGATTTCTTATAAGAGAGAAGTTTCAGTAAAGAATTTGCTTTTAACTTTCAACTTTATTTACCAAAAATATGGATATACAGGTTGACGCATGAATCAAAATTTTACAGCGGCTTATTTCATGGTTGCCATAACCAATTTATTGAAACTGATTTTTTTTTTAATACATCACTTTAGAGCTAGGTTTTTTTCTTATTCTTTTTTCAAGTTGGGGAATATGCATAAAGCATTTACCAGTTGCTTAAAATCTTTCAACGTTCGGTCCATGTACTTCTTTTGTTAAGAGGCTATACTATGCCACTCTAGAAATTTCGAAAAATCTATATTTGTATGCATATTTTTATACCCACGAAACCATGAGATTTCGTCATATTTCTCCTAATCTACCAAATTCCGACTATACCACTTTTACACCGTACGAAACCGCGGGGTTTGATCAATTTTCTTCGAATCATCCAGGTGCCACCATATATTTTCAGAATATTCAGGATCGTGAGAGGTTGCCTAAGAAGTGAACTTCAGCTAATTTTGGTAATCATTTTCTCATTCTATCTCTTTGTATCTGCTGGTGTTCTCACAATTATTTTTTTTCAATAGAAAGCTGTTTTTCAACATAGAAAGCAAGTTTGTTTGTTTTGGAGGCCATTTAAAAATAGAGAGCGAGAAACATTTGTTTTGGCAGGTACGTACGAATTGAAGGTAGAGATCGCAGAGTAGATTACATGAGGTAATCTCCTCAATTAATTAGGAGTAGCTATTCGAATAAATTACACGCCCGATTTGTTTCATTTATTATCTACATTTGTTGCATGTGAATTTTGCAGTTTAGCACAATTGATGACTTGATCGTACATTGTGAATGCCACTAATCGTATCATTTTAAGTTTTTACATTTAACGTTTGTTGTATTTGAAACAATATACAAATTTATTTGAAAAATCCTAAGTAATTGTTTACCAATCGTTCAGTCATTGTTGAACACATCCCACAGTAAGACATTAGGTGACCATGTAAACCCTAAATAAATGCACACACAAGCACATGTTTTTTCATCTGTCATTCAAAACGTGGTGTACTTTTGGACAATTCGGCAAACATTCTTTGCGCTTTGCAGTGAAGTATTAACATTTCAGTCAACATGGCTCCTATAAAGAAACGCAATTTTATTAAAAGGAATAATTTTCAAAGGGTGTATAGTAATAAAGCTTGTAACAAATTTCTAAGCACTGCAAAACGAATGGGAAATGCAGGCAATTACGGGCGCGGTACACACATTGAAGAGGAGCACTTCCAATACTTCTTGACAATTGTTGAAGAACTGCAGAGTCCTGCGGTATCTTTTGAGGAAAGAGGTAAATATCGAACTCAAACTATAGGTATATAAATAAGCATATTAACAAGTGATTTTCTTGCAGTTTCCATGGCCGCCAACGTTTTAGAGGAAACCAAAGGCCAAGAGGTTCATTTGGCATCGAATCAATTAGTTTCAAAAGCTATTGAAGCACTCGTTGGTTTTGCGGGAGAGGACCAATTTGAGAGATTCATAGATGTGTTGGGGGACAATTTTCGTCCTATATGTGCAGATCCATTTGCATCGCATGTTATACAAAAAATTATCGAAATAGCATTTTTGCGAGCTATGGCAGAGCATAAGATAGAAGACGGTGATAAACCGGAAGAAGAGCTCCGGAAGAAATCAATCCATTTTCACAATACGGACCAAAGGTACAATATGGAAACTAAGTTCTCAAAAAACCACCAAGAAAAGTGTGCAGCATTTGTGGAGCGTATCAGCAAATTTCTTCTCAATAATTTGGAGGATTTCGTATCGCATACTTTTGGCACTTTTGTGATCCAGTCATGTGTCTATACTTTAGCTGGAATTCATTTTCCAAAAGTGATCTTGTCACTGGAAAAACGTTTTGGCAGGAATAAAATGGAAATCTCACAAAAAAGAACATTATTTAAGACACCTGAGACATGGCACGAAATCTTAAAAGAGTTCCCATCCCGATTACAGATGTGGCCACAGTTCCCAGACTTGGTGTACAACGATTCATCATCCGCTTTACTTTCATCTATGTGTCAGGCTCTCGGGCATGTACAGAAAAATGCGCTCAAACACTTTGGGAAGAAAATAATCAAGAATGCTTTTTTCAATGCTGATGCTGCAAAAAGAGCAATGCCAGGAAAGGAAAAGGAGATTATAGAAAAAGATAATACGAAGAATGAGAATGATTCAGATGATGACCAAAATGATAAGAAGGGAGTGAATGATTCAAATGAAGTCAAGGAGAAAGGTGATAAGATTAGCGTCGAAGAATTTCCACCTGTGTTCTGGAATTATGCCAGTATGCGTCTCTTGGAAAGTCTAATAAATACCGCGGGCCCCAAGCTGTACAATGAAATTTATAAATCATTCTTCGAAGGCCGTTTTTCAAAGTTAGCTCTGAACAGGTTGGGTTTTTTTACCATCAAAGAAATGCTGAAGCAGATGAAAGATAAAACTATATTCGAACCAATTTTTGAGGAACTTGTGGAGAACTTTGATGGATTTTTACACCAATCAAAGCTAGCTATATTTCCAGAAATTTCTAAAGCTTGTCTGCGGTTAAATGCAAAACAAGCAGCCTTCATTACCGCATTACAATCCAGCCTACATTGCACCACTTCCCACGGACCAGACCGACCTAAGTCCTTCCTGTCGTGCTTGTTGCTACTTAAACCTTTTGAGGAACTTGAAGAAACCCGGAGAGAGGTCTCCTCAGGGTATGGATCACAAGTTGCGCAAGATATTCTTCAGTTCAAGAAACCGATCTTGCTTGTGAATTGTTTTCTCGATTCAAATCCAAAGGATCTCGTCAATATTGTAACATCACCAACTGGTTCTTACGTCGCCCAAACCTTCCTAACGAGCAAATTCATCGGAGAGAAATCTCGCGACAAATTTATTAAGGTACTTGATGGTTTCTACATGGACTTAGCGTTGTCTCAATGTGGATCACGTGTGCTGGAGAATATATTTCATGTCGGGAATGAAACCCAGAAGGTTCGCATTGCTAAGGAATTAACGCATAGAGACAACAAATTGAAAGGGACACTATTTGGGCGGATATTGTTCAACAAGTTTAGATTGGAAACATTCAAATTAAGTGTAGAACAATGGATGGCATCGTGGAAAGTTAAAGATCTAAAAGGAGACGAACTTAACGAGATTGTCAAGAAGAAGAAAATTAAGAGAACAGCGAGTACGTCAGAAGAAAAGTGCGAGTTAAAAAAGAAAAAATAAGTAAGAATAATACGTTTTTTTTATATTAAGCCTAGTATTCTGCACACGCGAAATTTTTGTTTGCATACAAGAAAGACCACAACTCGTCCCGAGACATCTTTAAAAATGTTTTAATGTACCGCTGAAATGTTCACACTCATGTGTTTGCATAATAAATCCACGACGCATTTATATTAGAAGGAGATTTTTACATTTCGGGAATTTTATTCAACCAACGAATTTGGGAAATAATGATTAATTTTTTTTACTGTTTTACTGTTTTTGGGCACACTTGTTTAACATTGTAATGGTACCATGCAAATGGCATTCGTTAGTGAAAATGTTGAAAATATTCAAGGGGTAAAAGATGCAGGAAGTTGATATATCTTGTATATACGACTGACTTCTGGTGATAAAGATTTCCTTCTCAGAGAATGGCGCAAGCCAGAGTCGAGAGAGGAGGTGGATAGCAATTAAGCGAAAATTTTGCGTTAGCAGATCTTTAGACAATAAACATACATTACAATTTGTAAATAGTCTTTTATTTCTTTGGGGATTTCTGGTGTACACTTTTATTTAGCTCCCAGCAAATGTTTATAAACTGACCTTTCATTCTCTCTCATCTTCCTCGTACCCGCCATGTCACTGCCTTGTATAGCTATCCTGTAATCCTGAAAATAGAAGTTTGTGGGATATTTGTTAGATCCTGCAGGTCTTTGGAGAAAATGTGTTATCTAGCCATTTTTAACTGCATTAACTGCATGTACCTACTTATCTTGGAACGGATGATTAAGAGGACAGTTTTTTGCGAGAGCTGTTTCTTTTAATACGTATTTAAACTGGGTATTTCAAAAAACGATACAGCTACACCCTGGTTCAACGGGGTGCTCAGGATACACAAGTGAATTGTTTGTATTAAAGCTGTTTTTTTTTTCATCGCTATAGATAGTTAAGTGAAGTAAGACTTACCCATATCGCAAAGGCGTGGTCAGGCGTTCGGGCTTTGACATTTTCAGTAGGATACATGTAAATCATATGTTACAGTTGAAATGGGGCGATCGCTCGTTGAATTTTCTTAGACTGTAATATCGTAAGCACGAGCATACATTTCTAGGTAGAGCTACTAGCCGGTCACTCGGGTTAATCGATATTTTTAAAATATTTTTTTTTTTAAATTTATTTCTCAATTTGAATTTTTGGCAAACTGAGACGATTATTTCCGCAACTAATTAATTTTTTCTAGGAATTTTATTTACGGTAATTTCATATTTTTCTTGAAAATTGTATATCAAACCATTTGAGAAGGTTTAACGTGCGCATTTATTTCAATAAGGAAAACTGATCAAACGCGTAGCAAGGCCTATATCGAAGACCGCGCGAATATCAAAGACTGCGCGAATGCTCCTTTGCGGTTCTGCCTTAAAAAACGTTTCGCAGTGGCTTTGATTTTTATGTGTCCAAATATATGAAAAATAAATTTGTAGAATAGAAATTTGTTAAATGTGAGATTCGATCTGTTGATGTCAAGCCAAGCAGACGTGATTTGTTCTTACTTAAAAAAAAGAATATATATGGAGTCGAACTTTGATAACTCGAATGAAATTGGTTGTCAATAGCGCCAGGACTGAATGTCGTGATAACTCCAAAAGATTATTTGGCGTCACCTTCGATAAGTCGAATTCTGAAGAGAAATTCCCGAATTCTGCGTATTCTACAAGTACGTTTTATAAGGCATCGCTTTCGGGGGACTGCGTTTGTATGTTCATTGAGTATAAAGAAAATCGTGGTTTTGGTGCATATTCTGAGCAAGAGGAAAAGGATGAAATTCCTTTAATTTTCAGATCTGAACGTCCAATCGAAAGAAAATAGGGAGAAGTTCAACTGTTGATTGAATTTGAGGCTACCAGAAATATGCAAGGTGGTGGTAAAATGATTTTCTGCAGTTGGGTGACGATATTGTTACTTAGGAGTGTCCACACATGACGATACTGTCGAGATATCGAATTTTTTTTTGAGGCAAGTGCTGGTTCGACTTACACTGTATATATAACAAAAAATATTTAAAGTTCATAAAGCTAAAAAGCTGAATACAAGTGTGTTAAAGGAATTTAGTTTATTTTTCGTTGTGATTACCATGGATGAGTGTGCTGACATACCGCGTCCTCATCCATCGGTACCCGCGGATATTTATGGAGTTTCTAGACAATTAATTTCACATTAAATGTTCGACGAAGAAGAAAAGGAGAACATCGCCAGATCTGCTAATGATAACTGGGCTGATGACAACGCCAGCATTAATGTCTCGTTTCGGCGACGATAATTTGAAAATGCTTTTGCACAAAATAAAGAAGTAATTGCAAATAACACACAAAATATAGCGGACCTTGCGGGTAACGGTTGTGTCATCGGCTGTGTGGTACAATGTCGATTGCAGAGATGAATAGACAGAGATAGAGATATCCAACTTCGGCCATTTTTTCCCCTTGTCCACACCGGAGAATAACGCAAAAGTAATGGTATTTCCTTGTATTTCACAAATACTCTTATACAAACCATGGATCCACCACGCAATGGCGGCCGATTCGTGGATTTTAGTGGGAAAAATGGAGGCAGATTTTTTAATTTGCCCACAATCCACGTACGATCCAGAGATAACCTATAATAGAGATATCCAACTTCAACCTCCCTTGCCCCTTGATTTCATCTGACAGCGTTTTTTATACACTTTTTGTCCCCTGTCTGTGAATACGTGTGAGCTCTTGAGAACAGCTGATACCCTTCCCCACCTTAGTATTGGGGTGAATTAGAGTTCTCATTTGAAAATTCGCTCGTTATTTGAACGTTTTTTCAAATTTCGGTGTTCAATTTTCAGCACAGTATGGACGGGTAAACGAACGAACATGAAAAGACGCACTCACGGAACGCCCCCTAAGGGAGCAATAAAGCGGTTTTGGAATTTATTTCCCAAAATAAGTATCATTTATTAGACTACGAAGACCACTCAACTACCGCCCAGAGTGTCCCTGAGCAAAGGAATATGGATGCAGATGCAGATACCAGCTACATAGAAGACAATGGTTCCGGAAAATCCAACGTGCCTCCTGCTGGACCACAAAAGAGCAACACCTTTCGTCCCTGGTGCCCTAATATTTTTGTTAAAAATATTTCTAGAAACAATGAATTACACACAATATTTTAAAACCTTTTTATGCCTTTTCATTTATGCCGAAAGGAAGGAAAAAATAAACATCTGTATGAAAGGAGTCGCGGGTAGCATCGGACGAAGTTGTTGCGGATCTCAAACGGTTGGATCCCTCTGTGAGGGTATCAATAAGAAACTTTCCGACGGGGTGGTCTAGGGCGAACGAGTTTCCGGTTCACATTTTCCTCTACACGGTGGAGGATATGGAAAGTCTAATAAAATTAAAAAAAAACATGGATAGATATGACCGAGCATAGGGTTGATTGGGAGCCGGTCAATAGCTCTAGTGAGTGCTTTAGGGCCTAAGCAGTGCTTTAGGTGTCAAGGATTTGCCCACGTCGCAACTTATTGCACGTTTGGGCAGCCATGCGTAAGTTCCTTATTAGCCGGATCCATCACTGGTAAATTGTGTCAATTGTGGTCAGTCGGGTCACCCGGCCAGCTATAGCAGTTGCCCCAAGCATATTGAACTACTAAAAAAAAAGCAGCGCCGCTGTTGGTGTAAAGAAATGGCAAGCCGACGCCAAAAATGAGTAACTACATGGCATCCAACAAAAAGGATATCTATTCCCATCAATTATTTGAATTCTACCAAATCTCTAGCACTGGTTTCTGTCGGGCTCTTCGCGGTCCAGCTCGGGCTCTCACATTGACTTTTTCATTACCTCATCTAATTTCCCTAATGGTGAAACATGGCTGTATTAAGCTTGATTTAATTTCAGACCACTTCTCGGTACTATTAAATATTCCATTACAGAATACCTTCTCTTTACCTACCTTACCACCTACATACTCTTGGTTTAAAAGCACTCACCGGCAAACATTTAATAGATCCCTAGACTTAAAACTTTCCAAAATTCCTCTTCCTGCAGACAGAAACTTGCTCTTCCTGCAGACAGAAACTTGCTCAACTTGCAAATAGACAATTTCATAAACTCTTTTTCTGAAATATTACCAAACCTTATAGATATACATAAATATACCTTCGAAAGTACCTTTAAAGAGTTTCTAATTTCACATTTGGGCTCTTGAAAACCAGGAAAATCTGAAAAGGAATACTAAACAGGTTATTCCATCACCTTAGCGATTGTTCCAACCCAAGATACCGGGAATTATCAGCGCAGATTGGCTGTTTAAGTAAAATTATAAAAGACAACGTTAAACTTGAACTAAACGCTCAATGTAGAAATAAATTCTCAGGTTTGAATCCACCAGCAAACGCTTTCAAAACAATTGATCAAATTACTGGATGTAAGAACACTCTAACAACTCTTTTTTGTTCCCCTAGAAAGAAAGTTTTAGTTTTTGCAAAATTTTACTCCGAATTATTCACTGCAAAATCCCCCTCGGTGGCCCTAGACAACCTCTTGGAAGTAAGCACTTTCAACAGTGCTTTTACTATTTGGCACTTCGACTGATGACCACATCACCCCTCAATAAATCAGATTCACCGGATAATACTAACATGGCTTCTTCAAATTTAACTGAAGCTATTATACCATCGATAAATAACAAAAATCTTCTGTTTGCGATCACACTTCGAACTTTGTAATACGTAAATCCAAAGTATTATTAGCTAAATACCTCACACCTTTATTCAATAATTGTATTAATAATTGTAACTTCCCGATAGCATGGAAGACAGCTAAACTTATTCTGTTAAAAAAAAACTAGTTCTCGTAATATGTCTGATTTCCACCATTTTACTGGCCGAAAAATGTTATCATAGATATTACATCTCAACATGCTCAGTTTAGATTCAAGCGCAGCCACTCAACTGAACATGCGTTACTACATTTTCAAAGCAGTATTCTGATTAAACTTCGTGCTGGTCGTTGCACTGTGGCTTGTGCCTTGGATCTTACCAAGGCACAAAGGTATAGCACAAAGGCCAGCTTTAAGTTATTCATATAAAATGTATATAATATAATATAATTTATATATAATGCTTCGAAAATGAGCTTTTTTCTTCTGTCCCAATACAGTCAGGGGTTGTCCAAGGCTCAATCCTGGGGCCGTTCCTCTTAAATTTATTTCTTTACGACTTTCCTACTCACCATTACAGCTCAATTGCCATCCTATACGCGGATGATACAATCCTATTTAGTCCTCACGAAAGACCTCATGAGGCACTCAGCTAAATTAAATCCTATCTTAATCTAGTTTACCCCTACTATAAACAGTGGGGAATTCATCTAAATCTTTCAAGATGCGTTTTAACGTATTTTAGGACTACTTCCGGTAGATGTCGTTATCTTCTGATGCGATGAAAGCCGACATCTCAAATTATCTATTGAATGATCTACTGAATAATTACAAAATCGCTCCTGCTAAACTCAAGTTAATTCTCAATTCGCTAATCTATAAAACTAAATTACTACTAACTAAACTAAATTGTTCATCTATAAAACATTAGTTCGCCCACTTATCTCTTATGACTTTTCTATATGGTTCCGAATGTCGCCTTAGAATTACAAAGATTTGAAAGATACATCACTAGGAAATGTATATCGAAATATATAAAACCCTCTGGGTTTTGCAACAAGACTCTCTGCAACGTTACTTGACTATTTTGTCTCACTTGCAAAAAGAAGACTACATTCTTTTCGATACCATGAGAACCATGTACTCCAACGCGTGTGCGAGGACGCTTCCCTATTAGCATCTTCAATAAGAACTCCAACCTAGCTTTTCAGATCTAACTGGGAATAGGTTGTCTTCACTCTTTGCCCTGTGAATTGTATTATTTAATTTATCTTTTTTTTTATAAAAAAAAATTATTACTTATAAAAAAATAGAATAAATACAATACAATGCACAGTTCACTTTTAAGTGTCCACAATACAAAAATTTTCAAAACATACATAACTTTAAGCTCTTCCTCTCAGTTGAGAGTACTCTAAATGGAGTCAACTGCTGTTGTTTCTTACATTTTTAACATTTAACATTTACAGTCCAGTCGGAGATGGACCTGGGCCTCAACCACTGATTCGTGGGACAACGGCCGAAGACACACGGGCTGGAGCGGTGTTGTCCATGCGCTCTACATGGCCTAACCATCTTAGGCGTTGAATCCGTAGACGCCTGGCTAGGCTCATGTCGCTGTGGTCAGTTCAGGAACCTCACATTCCACGTGCAGAACGGCAAATCATTATCCTTATTTCGTTGTCCATGGTCGTCAGCAGTAGGGTCATCCGTATCCGAGGCTTCCCGTTGTTTTTGAACTAATTCTTCTTTACACGGTGTGGAAGTTAACCCAAACCCCGAACCTGGAGGACCGGGTCCTGGTTTAAATCCCTGGGCAAAGGAGCCGCCGCATACATTGGTTCACATTTAAGCGGTTACTGTTAGGCTATCCAGAGGGAGCCTCGAAGAGGCTGTATGTACACTTAACCTGTGCATTTAGAACGTTGCTGGCATCTCGCCAAGTTGAGAGCAATCAACTTTGCCCTGGATGCACAGGCCCACAAAATTCTCTCTCAGAACTCAATCAATACATAAAATTCTAACAGAGATACATAAAAATCATTCAACCTATGAATAAAACATTTGAATGGTTTTTACATTGGATTGGATGAATGAACGATTGTCGACTATCGAATAAATGAAAATGTCGTTGGCGCCATTGAGATTTGCTTTAGACACAATCTCTCTAAAGCTATTAAGGATGCTAGTCCCTGGACACAGCGGGATTGAGTTACAGGCAATGAGATCGCGATGTGCTCATAGGTTTTGAACCGTACCATAATGTCAAGCGGACAACAGCTGTTAAGGCAATCCAAACAATTAATCTGACCTTTTAGTTATAATAATATACCTAATAATATTGGTTAGGCTACAGCCAGAGCCTACCACTTGTGTTGTTCATGCAATTGTTGTCCCACGAGTGGAAGGGACCTACAGTTTTATGCCGACGCCGAACGGCCAAGTTTGATAAGCTTTTTCTAGACAGTTATTACTCTCTGAGCATTGTCAGTGATCGTGAAAATTGTTTTGGTCGTACGTAGGAGCTGCTTACTTCAGTGGAATTAAAGAATTCCTCTACAAATTATATATAATCTTTAATAACGGAAGCAGTGGGTCTTTTGTATTTACTCCAACCCTTCGATGCAATAGATCTCTTTAGTGCCGTGTCTGTAGTACAAGAGAGTGTGGTGGAGATTAATCTGTATCACCTTTATGGCGATCAGCGGGTTCTTTTTTGTTCAACCTGCCGTTTGTTGCCAGGATTCTCCGTCTATAGTGGCTAGTTCCTGACATATAGCCTAAAAGCAGCGATTTATGGCCAATGAGTGTACTGTGAAAGCTCTCATAGGCGAACAGCGACGGTCGCAGCACTTTTGTCCGGCTAAGGTAGTTGTCCGTCCATTGGAAATTATGGCAGTTCAATTCAAGATGCACAGTCGTGAGAAATTGTCCGCTCAAGAGGATTGTCCGCTTATAAGAGTTTCCGTAATTGGAGTTTTCACTATATCAACGTCCATATCATTTTCGTGCACTCCCTCATCTCTATGACTTTTCCGTCCTGCCTATTTAGTCTCGGATTGGTATGTTAAAGGTTAGGCTCTATTCTTTCCTTTTGGAGGTATGGTTCCTGGAAGAGGGTGCGACCTTTTGGCCTAGTTCGGTTCATAATATCCTCCTTATCTACTGCTGCCGTCTTGACCATGAATCTTTCCAGCCATTCGAGGGTTTTTTGATTGTCGCTTTCCATAAGTTTAAAACCTATAAGTTGTTCAGTTGACTGGAAAGTGGAGTTACTTAATTTTTCTCCAGGATGGCGTCATTCACACCATCAAGTATTCTGAGCTCGGTAAGTCTCAATTGGTCGTCTGAGAGTTTGCGCTCTAAATAAACATAGGCGAATACTGCAACTCACAGGCGAACATTGTCGACTGCATCGTTAACGTTTCAATGGTGGGGGCCCTTTACCCGATTCAGGTTGGGACTTATCTTTTCCTGAGCTAGTCGAGGGCTTTGTGGATGCAGCTGTGGATGAGGTATGAGGAGAATAACCCTTCTTGCTCTCCAAAGGAGCACCGGTTTCGTTATTCAAGGAGGCCACGCCTTGTTTGCTCCTTAATTCGCTTAGTGTATTTGCCAGATCGAAACAGGCCGGAGTTGGTACGATATGACCCGAACCAGCGCCCACCGTCGGTCTTGCAACTTTGGCTGCTTTCGATGTGGAGCGGCAATTGCCTTCCTTCCTTGTAGCGACCAGACCTGCTTTCCTCGGTTGGATCTTGCTTTGGCGAGTATCCGCTTCTCTTTTTCGTTCAGGACCCAGGGTGGGGGCTTCTAGAAAGTGTTGTATTTGTATCTACGTAAGTCTTTTAGCATTGGCTGTGATATTTAGAGTTAAACACGGAACTGAATACTCCGATTTTAAAGAAATCTGAGCAGGGGTCCCTCAAGGGAGTGTTCTTGGCCCTACATTGTCCTGTTGTACACTAGAGCCATACCTCAAACTGATGGTACACTTGTGGCTACATTTGCGGATGACACATCGATCATGGCAACTTGAAGCTCAGTTGAGTCCCCACTTCAACGCAAAATATCTAGGTATGACACTCGATTCTAAACTCAAGCCCACGTGAAAAAGAAACGGGATGAGCTCGAACACCGGTATAGAGAAATGTACTGGTTACTGGGAAGGGACTCCATGTACAACAAACTGCTATTATACAAGCAAGTACTGCAGCCTATATTCACCTGCGGTATACAACTATGGGGTTGTACCAAAGCAAATAACAGAGGATTTATTTAGTCCTTTCAAAATAAAATTATACGGGATGTTGTGAAAAGGGACCTAGGGATAACTACCGTCGACGAAGAAATAACAAACTCCGCTTGAAAGCTAAGAATAAGACTTCATGGTCATTGTAACAATGGCATCCGCCAAAATTTGGTCATGAGACGTTTAGTATGACGACTCCAACGTGCGAGGCCGCTCGATTTGGCGCCATAATAATAAACCATCCTAGCGATGGTTATGGCAGGTGATTTTACCGAAGGTCTACCTGCAGCACGCGAACATCCTTAAAAGTAAACTACTAGATAAGGAAACTTAGTTGTAGTTCAGAAAACACAAATGGGAAGGGTGTTTTAAGTCAGTAAAAATCTGACACTACTATGTGGACACAAGTCACATAGTGTCTTGTTGAAGATTTTCACCAACCCAAGCAAAAAAAGTAATTTGCCCAGATTGGCAATTCAATCACTGACAATTTCCATTTGCTCTTTTATTGAACACTTGATCATGCTTATTATTATATTATTATACCCGATATCCTACTGAATGCGGCGAATATAATAACATGGCGCTACTCTCAGGCGAGAAAAAAACAAACTTTATTTTCATTCGGGGTCCCTAACGACTTATTGAAAATAACTTAATATTAAACTTAAACTAACTTCATGCGTCTACATTTGCTCATATCAGGTTTTTAATTTGAACGGGTAATCGATTAATAGACGCCTTCGTTGCATTTCTTCTTTTACCTCTCTATATACAAAATATACATACATCGCCAATGTTGTTGATTCGATTGATCACGATCGTATCATATGATATATTGTGAGTTACTTACATATAATTGTAACTACTAACCTAGAAATATAACCTTCTTATTGTTTTACGTTTTGTCAATAAAATTGCTTCTTCCATCTGCAGGCGTGAATAAATATTAATTCCCTTTTCCGGATCATATCATTTTCATGCGTGTAAAACACTAAACCTTTCAAATATTTGTCAACCCTTTTGTTGCTGCTTGTCAAACAACTTGACATCATTGATGGAACCTTACAAATATAAAAGAATAAAAATAATATTACGGCCCTATAGGGGAATGAAAATGATTTTATCTCTGCGCGCCTTTTGGATTTATCACTTGCACACCATGTGGTAAACCGAGATCTTCCACACGGCACCGTGAATACCTGCTCGCCTAGACCACCGCAAATGACACTCGACGTTCTAGCTTCCTTGCGCCAATGCGATGGATACGCTCGAACCATTTGGAGAATAATGTCAGCTGGCCTGGAAGTTGCAATGACAACGATAATCTGGTGACCATTTCGCCCATAATTCATTACTAGTGTACCTCTTATGCCACAGTAGTGAATGTGGATGCCTCTCGATGCACGACGACATAGTGTAATGTGGCACAACATCACGAATGGATGTCCATATAATTTTTCGTTCTCAGTCGATCGTCCCGGAACCTTTGCCTGTATGATGGGGAGGTGAGCTTGGTTGGTATGGGCTGGTGCGAGAAGTGAAAGATGAGATTCATATCTATGCGTATATCTTGATAATCTCTCTCGTCGACTTCGGGAAGAGTATGTCTATAGATGGCTTTAAGTAAACGATTAGTTCGTGGAAAATTTTAAACGCTCTAATGTGTAGGTATAAGCGAACGTTGAAAAGTATTTGGTGACGATTTGATCATGACGTCGGACAAACCATTGTAGCCTGCTTGTCCAATCACTACCACACAAGTTGTTCTGCTGATACTAAATATGCTGCAGAATTTTACTACACAGTCTTACATGCCGGTTCACATTTTGTCTGCATATAACAAGGAGGCAGGGCTACATATCTCTGGGAAAGTTTCTCTGAAGCGGTAAAAAGGTCAGAAATGATTTTGTGATTGAGTTTCGGAAAAGCAACGAACTTTTTACAAATTACAGGATAAAAAAGTCAACATGCGTTGGAGGAAGGCAATGGATTACTCTCTGATCCTAATCAAAATAGATCCGAAGAAGAGGAAGCACCAAACATCGTGGAAGCGAACATTGGAATGAGCTGTATTTGGATTATGTTCAAATGAAGGGAGCTTTCAGCGACTAAATGGGCAAAACTCAAGCCAGAATTCCATCATATTTTAGGATTTCGAATACCTCTCCGCTGCGGTAAACAACTGTAATGACTCAAAAACAGTATCGAATAGATCGCTCTTAAAAGTCCATATTCCATTTATGTAAGATGTTTCTAATTTTAGGGGCTGTATACAAGACGATAAGAATACGACCAAAGACTGTAATGTCATGTAAGAAAGGAGGAGAAAATTTACATCATATGCAGAGGCTGCAGCTAAGTAGAAAAAGAGGACACTACTCACTAGCTCTCTTGTCACTACCCCAGTATCTGCCAGTTAGAGAGATAGAACGCTTCTTCCAAGATCCCCAGGATCTAAAGAGGGTACATTCCTCGAACAGACATTACGTTATTTCGTGAATAACCGTCAAAAGTGCACTCAAATTCGTCGATGAGCTAGGAGGTAATCAGCTGTGTGTGTCGGCTATCTCTGTAATAATTCATTTCTGGTTTATAGTCATCTATAGTCCTATAGTGTTTTGTTTGCAGAAATTTTGTCGAGAGTATAGTCGAGTATATATTTTTTCTTATATTTTTATATTTTTTTCGAACAGCGCTGTTTCCTTTATTTTTCAATTCTACACAGCGTTCCTTTAAAAGTCCTCTCGCGTAATGTACGCAACTGATCTTTGTGTTTTGGCATCATTTTTTGTTATAACGATATATTTATTGTTTTAGGCAACCCCCTTCATTGCACATCTCTCGTCTCATTTGTTTTTCCTTTCTTGTACAATAAGTACGGTACGATAGATGTGGAACTAATATATTCAATGCTTATACATACTTAATATCTGTGCTATCCCCCTTGACCCTATAACCTTTTCTACACAAGCAACAAAATTCAAATTAAATTATTAAAGGTTAAGAGTAATAACTATATTTTTCATCCACAATGTCGCTGTTACCGCTCAGTATGATGCCAATATCTGAATGGGGAAATATATCACAAAGAAATAAATATCAAAGATGAATCCAGTTTTGCTCGCCACTGTTAGTTTAATTAAAACAGAAGTTGCGACCGCAACCCGCCAACGTAAAAAGTCAATTGTTATAGAAGAGTTACCGATCTCGCATCAACGGACGAACACATAAAAACAATATGGAGTGACAATTCTCGTGGTGCTGCGCAATTGGACAATATCCTCACGCTGTACAATGCGGAAATTTCAGAAATTCTAGACTTTATAAGCGAGTCACCACTGGACTCTATATTTCGTATTTCGATGACTTGCAGAATATTCCGTCGAGAGGAGGATAATTAACATAGCTCCCATCTCTTGTCGTGGTCTGGCGTTATGAAACTTTGTGTACTTATATTGTAACGACCACCCTTCGTTTTTATTGAACCCACAAAGCGCGAATTATATGTTGGGCTTGTTGGGAGAAAATAACATTAACCTACATCCCTAGGCGCCATAAGGCATTTGAACATTAACTAAGGACCTTACGAATGAGGTGGGAAGTGATAAAGCGGACCACACACGATGGCGGAATGGCACGTGTTTTGTAGCGTAACATGATCTAAGAACTAAGAGGTAGGTTTAAGTTTTAAATTATATAGCTTATAAAAATCAAACTCTCAGGTTCCGCTTTAGATCCATTACAAGTCGTTTAATCGTTCTCAGTTACGCATTTTGAACTTGTTTTCAAACACATAAAATGTATGTTGTTTTATAGAATAGGTATATCGGAAGCGCATTAGGGCGTACATATATGATTTTAATCTGTAGAGGTCTTCTATATTTGTGCACAGAACATAAACATTTACGGTTTCTGTTTTTTGGTGGTTAGTGTAGGTTGGATCTTATGCTTAGGAAGACTGAACGAGGAACTGTGGTGAGTAGTTTTAATGCAGGATAGTGAATGAAAAACTGAACTAATTCAGCAGAATCCAAATAAAAGAATCATTCGCCATTTTCGTTCTATTGTGAACCTCGGAAACTTGTTTCGTCAGAACACGATGTTTGATCCTTGTTAATGTTAGGTATCTGCACAGAATAAAGAAATTGTTATACGTTCTTGACATGTCTTCTCTAGACCAGTTTAACAGGTCTATCTATGGATTTTCTTGACAACTTGACCAACCATTCTTTTAATATGAAATTCCCTGTTTTTCATAGTCTGCGTCTGCTTTTAGCAAACTCTTATTCTATCACCCGAATTATAGGCCGTCGAATGTCTTTGGACAGATACGGAAATGTAACTGTAACTGCCATGGTCCACCTCTATTTAAGGACGGCGATAATGGATCTCAACAAGTGACTTTCCAAAGAACAGCGGGGTTCAGAGTTTACGTCAGCTACGTCTGGAACAAGTCTTAAGGAGGTTAGTACTAAGGATCATCCAAGTCGAATTCTTGAAACAGAGAGGGCGATTTAAGAGCATTTTCTTAGACCCAAATAATTGCATATATGGATGAAATTGACAGCGAACTATGTAGCATTTACTATCATTAATACGTAAAGTCTAGTGGGCAGCTGTATCAAAATAATCGAGAAAGGACGCAATGCTAAAAACGTCACAATGAGTTAAAATTCGAAGTAGTGAATGACCATATCTACCTCCGTGGTTAAGAATACCATTAAAATCAGTATCAAGATCAAAAGGCAATAATAGAACAATCGCCAAGTCATTGGGGTAATGCAACAGATGATGGTCCACTATAGAGGAGAATGTCAAGCAATTAGTCCATAAGCCGCAGCGGAATTTTCAAATTCCGATATATTTAAACCGAATGAAATCCGAGACCAGAAACGCCTTAGCCTCTTTTGGATAAAGTCCAGACCTGGAGTGTAATTTCACGCACACGATTGGCTTGACTCATGGGGATCACCAACGTTTAAATAATATTCACGCAGAAATGTTTTGCGATACCAATTTGTCTACTGATTGTTGACCGTTTAAGATTGCGTGTATCTCTTCGTTCTCTTTTCTTCCATTGGATTGTGCTGTGCTGAGTAGCGAAATACGATCAGTACGACGGATTACTGCGCTGAAGACAGAAGGTTCACTGCGTACGCAAAGGCAGAGGCACGCAAAAAGGAATTTCGCGAACCTCGTGTGCTGCGTTGGAATCCGAATTCGAATCCAATTTCGACACACACAGACAAACCCTCAGTGGCGTTGCACATGACACTTCGTTGGCACATCGTAAATTATTTATTTATTATACATGTATAGGGTTTGTTGTTGTTTGTTGGCTAGTCACAGTCACACTCGTCTCTGGTTGGTTTTGAACTCTCTGGTGGCATATGTATACTTTACACAGCACGCTTAACTAACGAACAGATACTCGGTCTTAATTTTTATGAAACAGGATACTCGAGATGATCATAAATTTTCATCGAATTGGAAAATAAAATGTGAAGACTCAGGGGCGGAGGAAAAGGAATGAATGGTAGATGGAGGAGGAGAAGGAGACAATTTTATGGACAGGCGTCGAATAAACAATAAATCGAAGAAGAAATCGTAAACATTTGATGATGTCTCGTGAGAGAAAGGAGGGTTGTTTGTCTTTTTGTTTAAATTCATAGATTGATGGATTTTAATCGTTTAATGATTGGAATTCGGACTAGAGGATATTGACTTTTGATAAGATCTTTAGAGGCATTTTTTCAGATTTTAAAAAATAATAATCCATAAAGAGATCTTAATTTTGGTCGATATTATGTTACCAAGAAATGTGTGGTCGAATCTAGAGGAGGGGTATTCTTGTCATAATATGCGGATAGCTTTCTATATATTCTATTAGTGGCGGCATTTGTATTTAGTTTGAAGATAACAGGCGCATTAATAATACTTACATACCAAGAACTTTCTCATTTAAAGTCATTCATTTTATCATGCTGGTAGAAGGCTGAGGTATATGTTTTATAGTCCAGGAGAAGCTATTTAGTCTTAGGCACTATTCAATAAATGTCTCTCATACTATGAGGATTCGGTCTCTATTTTCTTCTAGAATTATGAACTTGGAATTTTGTGCCTTTGAAAATTGTTCAATGCAAAACTTTTATAATTTCCGTGACTTCAACCGTCCTCTCTATCTAGGAATACGATATTTTTGGCCTTTTTTAATTCATTTTTATTTTTTAATTAATTAAATACTTAAGTACTAGAGAAAATTGCATAAAACTAGTTAGACGAACATGATGCTAAATATAACTTTATGGCCCTCGGCGTGCACTCTAAGCTAAACTCAAACGTACGCTATGTCTTTCGACCTAAACTAACAACCTGTCTATTTACGCTAAGCCTAGATGTTGACTGGCAATTTTAAATTAAGAAAATTTACCAAAAAACTTAATAAAAGAACAGTTTTCCTTAAAACGTATATACTAACTTACATAATACCTTAAAATAACTTAAACTACATTATGCTAAAATTACATACATATATATGTGTATATGATGACATATACACTTATATTATTATAAATTATTATAAACATACATATATGCGTACACATAAGTACATACAAGTGTACACATTTTTAATTTCTTTTTCGACTACCTTAAAACTACCCTTATATGTGTTAGTCGGCTATAGGATGCAGCAGATAGACATACTTCCAATTCACCGCAAGACAGAGACCGACTATTCCCCAATTCGGGGATACGCACTACCCTTTTTACCCCGGGTCTAAAATGTTCGACGCTGGAGTTCCCTCTCTCCCCAGCCACCAGAACTTTCGATGTTGCATAGCAACATCCCTAACATCCCGTCTTGAGACCGCCGTACTGATCCGGAGGAAATCTTCCTCAGACGGAACGGTCGTGGTTGAGTCGCACATCCAAATTTGATCCGGCGATGTGTGGATGAGCGGTACCGCATTAATGTCTTGTATCAGTCCGTTTTTGTCTAGGTGCAGAAAAGCTTCTGGGGGGACAAAGCCACTGTAACGTACCCTTTCGTGGTATAATGGATTGGGGTAGTAAGTCCCCGAGGTCAAGTTATTGACAGAGTTCATCGCTCTAGCAGTATGACCTCGAATCAACATCAGTAGAAAATTGTCCACTCTTATCAGGTTTGCAGTGTTGTATAAGACCTCAGATATTTTTGCTCTGCATATGTATCAATATACAGTCTTGAATGAAATTGGTTGACAATAGCGCCAAGACTACTTACATGTAATATGCGTTCCATGACTCGAACTTCGATTTCACGAATGTCTTGATAACTCGAAGAGGTTATTTACCATCACCTTCGATAATCCGAGTTCTGAAGAGAAATTCTCAAATTCTGTGTATTCTTCAAGTACGTTTTATAAGGAATCGCTTTCGGGGCAATGCGATTTTATGTTTCTTTATTATTATTATTAACTTAGTACAAGCAATAACTTAAAAACTAACATATGCTTGGCAACTAACATATATACTTAAATTAACTTAAAATAATATATATATCATGTTAAGGATACAGGGATAGTTATGGAGAGGTGAATAAGGGATTTCTAATGGATTGAATGGATGAGTGAAAGCCTATGGAATTTTGAGATAATTTTGCTAGGCGCAACCTTGTACAGATGGTGATGGAGGGGAGGTCCGAAAAGAGGAACAGACTTGATTCGACGGGGGTTAGAATTTAGTGGAATCATTTCCAGAAGGGCGGATGAGTCAATTGTTCCCATTAAGACTTGGTATAGAGATAGTATGTCAGCTACTTCACGGCGTATTTTTAGGGTATGCAAGCCGATGTAAAATTTAGAAATCTGCTTTGGACAGCCTCAATACGCTCACCAGCCCGGACGTAGTGAGGAAACCAGATTTGACTGGCGTAGGAGGTTTCTGACATAGGGGATGTAAAGGGATTTAGTAACGTCGGGGTTTGAGAATTTTTTTGACCAGCGTTTAATGAAGCCAAGAGAAGAATTGGTCCGATCATATTGTTAATGTGCGAATGGAAATTTAGCTTCAAGATACTCTGGGTACTGGCTCGTTATGGCGGAAGTAAGTTCTGGGAGGAGGAGGGGAATGTTTGAGAAAAAAGTGATGGACTAGCATCTGCTTACGTTGAGTTCAAGAGAGTTGTTGTCACACCAAGTGTAGTTGGAGTCGAGGACGTTTTGGAGTGCGCGTGAGTCGATTGAGTTAGATATTGTTTTCATTACTTTCATATACAAATTTAGTCAACATCGTTTATTGTTATGGTAAGATATTAGATTGGGGAAGCCCAATGAGGTAACAAAGGGGTTGGATGTAGATTGTCTGAAGAGTACACTGTAGGAGCTATTCTCAAGGTACGATTTGAGCCATGCCATGATATGGGGCGGGAAACCAAGGACATTTAGTTTGAAATAGATTATTTGGTGGTTGATTTTGTCAAAGGCTGTGGTAACTACGTCCACTTTGTAACCATGCTCCAATGTTGAAAGGGTAGTAGAGACAAATTCAATAAGGTTATCTGTGTAAGATCTGCCCTTAAGGAATCCATGCTGGCGTGGGGAAAATATAAGTACGATGAGTCATACACGATAGATTCGAAGAGTTTTTTAAAATTATAATTATGCGATAAACATATGTTTTATGTGTTAGGTATCTCGCAGATAAATAAATATTTATATCAATTATATATTTTACTTGATAACTCGAAGTCTTGCTATCTTGAATTGTTTTTGTGGCAGATGGTGGTTCGAGTTGTTGAAGTTCGACTGAAATTGACGAAAATTTTCAAATTGGCCTGATAGCGCTACTCAAGGGAAGTAGATTTCTAACTTGCACACTGTACAGTTCCGTTTAATAGAGCTTACGCTCCCAAGTTACTTTCATGCGTAATAAGTCGAGTTCGAATTATATATATTTTGAGTTTAATCTTTTTTTTTTTTACTTTAACTTTCGTATTTAGGTAGGTGGGTTTACAAAACTTGTCAGTATAGTTATTTTTTGTTGAAAAATAATAAAATTAATTAAATTTATGAATTAGATTTCTGACCTATTCACATTTAAGTTGGAACTATCCGGAGCAAAAAGATTCGCTGATAGGATTAATACAAGACAATACCGAGGAAGGCAAAGGACTTGATCAACAAACTGTGTTGACATTGATCCCTTTTAGAAAGAAGCTGCACAGAAACTCAATAGCTGCGGATCTCCTCCTTACACCTCCAGTACAGCATGGAAAAGGGTAACTAAAATTAAAAAAAAAACGCTTTCCATAGCAAATGTTTTGGGTTCAAGGTTTGGGTTGATGAAAAATAAAAATTTGTATGAAGAGAATCGTAGGCATATTCCCAATGTAAAGTATACAATGCGAGACGATACACCTCTAGAGATGCAACTTCAACATGTCATGCATCTTCTTCTTCTTCATTTGGCGCTACAGTCCGGGGTGGACCTGGGCCTCAACCAACAAGCCTCTCCAGCTAGCACGGTCTCTGGCTAGCTGTCTCCAGTGTCGCACGCCAAGTTCGTTGAGGTCCTTCTCCACCTGGGTGCGCCACTTTAAACGCGGGCTTCCTCTGTTGCGTTGTCCCACGGGTTCGGAGTCGAAGACTCTCCGGGCCGGAGCTGAGTTGTCCATACGCTCTACATGGCCTAGCCATCTTAGGCGTTGGATCCGAAGACGCCTGACTAGACTCATGTCGCTGTACGCTGTTCGTGGTTGAATCTTCTCCTCCAAAAACCGTCAACGCAAACAGGACCAAAGATCGCACGCAGAGCTTTTCTCTCGAAAATACCAAGGACTTCCTCATCCGCTTTTGAGATTGTCCATGCCTCCGCGCCGTACAGCAGGACTGGGATGATCAAGGTCTTGTATTAAGTCTGCTTGGTCCTTCGAGAGATGGCTCTACTACTCAATTGCCTCTTGAGCCCATAGAAACAGCGGTTGGCAAGAGTTACTCTGCGTTTGATCTCGGTACTGATGTTGTTTGTACTATTTACTGCGGAGCCGAGGTAGACGAAGTCCTTGACTACCTCGAAGTTATAGCTGCCCATTGTGACGCTCTGTCCAAGACGTCGATGTTGTGTGTCCTTTCTTGATGACAGCATATACTTCGTTTTGCCCTCATTCACCGCTAGACCCATTTTAGCCGCCTCCGCCTCAATGCCAGCAAACGCCTCATTGACGGCTCGCTGTGTTCTGCCAATTACGTCAATGTCATCCGCGTATGCTAGCAGTTGTACGGACTTCTGGAAGATCGTGCCTCTAGTGTTGGCGTGTGAGTCTTGCACGATCTTTTCCAGGATGATGTTAAAGAAATCACATGACAGCGCGTCACCTTGTCTAAATCCTTTTTTGACATTGAAGGTCTCGGTGAGTTCGTTACCGACCTTGATGGAGCAGCGAGAATTCTCCATCGTCATCCTGCACAACCTGACGAGTTTGGAAGGAATGTCAAAACTAGACATGGCGTTGTATAGCTCGTCCCTATGCACGCTGTCATATAGTACAGCGAGTACACAAAACGGCAGAGAAGATCTTGTAGGCGATGTTCAGGAGACTTATCCCTCTATAGTTGGCGCAGTCAAAGGGGTCTCCTTTCTTATGGATCGGGCAAACGATACTGAGATTCCACTCATCGGGCATGCTCTCCTCCGACCATATCTTACAGATGAGTTGGTGCATGCCCCCAACCAGATCATCTCCAGCTGCCTTAAAGATTTCAGCGGACAGTCCGTCCGCACCGGTAGCTTTGTTAGACTTCAGTCTTGGTATTGCTATCTTGACCTCGTCTAAGTCAGGGGGACGGAAATCTCGTCGATCATCGTCCATATTGAGTGGAACATTCTGCCTGACAGCGGTATTGGTGTCATCATCGCCGTTTAGCAGTCTGCAGAAGTGGTTCTTCCAAATTCTCAGTATCGACTGCGACTCTACTACTAGTTGTCCATTCTCGTCCCGGCAGGCTTCTGTTCGAACCTTATATCCACTGGATAACTGTTTCACCCTCTGGTAAAACTTTCGGACATCGTTCCTACCGTAGCACCTCTCCATCTCCTCGATCGCGCGCTTCTCGTGCTCTTTCTTCTTTCTCCTGAGAAGCCGCGTCTCGACCCTTCCTTTCTGTTCGTAGAGCTCACGAACAGCTCTCGTTGTTCGTTGCAGCGTTGCTTTGTAGGCTTCCAGCTTCGCTGCATGTGCCAGCCTACACTCGTTATCAAACCATGGGATTTTTCTAGGTGGTGCCGTAAAACCCAGCACATCAGTGGCAGCATCTTTGATGGCTTCTTGACAACGCCTCCAATCTTCTTCGATTGTTTGCGCAGGTGGCGACGAACTTAGGGAGAGATTCCGAGAGACTCGATCGGCAAAGATCCTAGCAGTCCGTTGCGATTGTAGCTTTCCGACATCAAACCGTGGTGTCCTTTCCCGACTCCGTTGATCTCTCGATATCCGAGTTCTTACCTTGGCTACAACAAGGAAATGGTCCGAGTCGATGTTGGCTCCTCGGAACGTTCGGACATCAAGAATGCTGGAGGAGTGTCTGACGTCGATCGCAACATGATCAATCTGGTTGACGGTTGATTGATCGGGGGACCGCCAGGTCCCTTTATGGATGTTGAGGTGTGGGAACCACGTGCTAGCTACAGAGAGATTACGTCCCGTGACAAAGTCCACCAGCCTGAGTCCGTTATCGGATGTAGTGTCGTGCAGGCTGTGTTTCCCGATGACTTTGGCAAAGATGTCTTCCTTACCCAGCTTTGCATTGAAATCTCCTAGAACGATCCTGGTGTCGAAGCTGGGGCACTGATCGTAGGTCCTTTCTAGGAGATCATAGAAGTCATCCTTGCTGTTGCCATCTTTGTCCTCTGTCGGGGCGTGGGCGCAAATCAGGCTGATGTTCCCGAATTTAGCCTTGATGCGGATTGTTAGGAGGCGTTCGCTTTTACAGACAAAGCTTAAGACTTTTTGCCTAAGTTTGCCTCGAACAACAAATCCACATCCAAATAAGCGCCTCTCCCTGTTGCAATCCCCGTAGTAGATGTCGCAGTTTCTCATCCTCTTCTTGCCCTGCCCATTCCACCGCACTTCCTGGATTGCGGTGATGTCTGCTTTGTAGCAGTCCAGGGCATCCATGAGTTCTTCGGCTGCACGTGGTCTGTTAAGGGACCTAACATTCCACGTGCAGAACCGAAAATCGTTGTCCTTGTAACGTTTGCTGGGGTCGTCAACATTAATTCCGTCCGTATCCGAGCCAGTTGGTTGTCTCTGAACCATAATATTATATACGTGGTGAGGGAGTTAACCCCACGCACAAACCCCAACTGGGAGGCCAGGCCCTATTCTTTAACCCTCGGGCAGAGGGTCCGGGTTTATCCGGAGTCGGTAACCTCGCCTAACCAATAAGTAAGTAATTCTCGAAAGTGATAGACGTGCTTTTTTATTAGTCAAGTGCCTTCCCAAAATACTTTTGTTTTAATATCCGCCAAATCAAACTGGAACAACAGGTTTTGTAATAACTTTACTTTAAAAGTATATGCTTAACAATAGTATCAATATATACAACACATCTGGAAAATATGGTAAGGTGTGGTAATTGTGAGGAAGATATCGTCAGCGATGGCGACTGCGTCAAGTGCTCCACTTGTGCCAGGAAACTTCACTTCGGCTGTACCACCATAACAGCTAGAACGTACAGGGGGATGTCCACCGAACAGAAGAAGTCCTGGAAATGTCAGTACTGTCGTACACGTCACACAGGTGATCAGATTCCTCGAGAAGATAGACCTGCAGAAAAAAATGATACTGATAGCTCAGAAGTGGTACTCAGCGCAGATGTCAAAAAAGACATCATAGAAATTAAAGAAACGCTGAAGGAATACCTGAGATCTGTAGAATTTCTCTCCAGGGGCTACGATGACATGAAAGAAACATTAAACAAAAACAATGAACTCTTGCATGCACTGACGGGACAGATAAATGAGCTAAAAGCACAATGCAAACATAAAGACTCAATAATATCAACAATGCAAAAACAAATTAACAGAATGGAACAAGAAATAATAAAAAACAATGTAGAAATAACAAATGTACCATACACAAGATGTGAAAATTTAACAGAAATAGTAACAGAAGTGTCGAGGGCTATTGGTACAGAAATAAATAACACCGATATTGATAATGTCTACCGTATTAACACAAAACAGAACACAAAAGCACCGAAAATAGTGGTAGCCTTCACGAATTCGAGGTGCAAAGAAAAGATTTTGCATTTCGCCAAAGCTAAGGGACCTCTGAAAAACAATGATGTCAAATCTAAACTTATTATGCACGACATCAGCGAAAGCAAAAGGACCGAAATTCTCAACTCTAAGATTTTTATAAACAGTCAATTAACGGCAGAAAATAAGAAACTTCTATGGCAAACGAAAACTAAAGCCAAAACTGTTGGTTGGAAGTTTGTATGGACCCGAGAAGGAAAAATTTTAACGCGCAAACACGAAGGTGCAACTGTTATGCGAATAGCTGATGTTGAAGACATAGACAAAATAATATAATATTCATCTCTCTCGCACTTTAAAACAAAAGAACAAAATTCAACAACAAAAATGAGTGACAACATTGAAAATGAGTGTATTCAAATGTCAATGGTAGATCATAGGGTGCTTAATACGTTTATTGACATAAATATTAATGAAATTAAACATTTAGAATTTTTGTGTTTATATTTAAACATACGATCATTGAGAAAAAACTGGGATTTATTTGTAAGCTATATTGATAATATTATTCATTATGTGCACGTTATAATGTTAATTGAAACAAACATTTCTGATTCGGAAACCTGTTTCTATCAGCTGGATGGTTTTAATGCGGAATTTTTAAATAGAAAAAATCGAACCGGTGGTGGAATTGCTCTGTATGTCAGAAAAGAAATATCTTACGAAAGAATAAATCATAATTCTCTGCATTATGAAAACATACAGATACAAGCTAAAACAAGCAAAAACGAAATAACTCTTTTAGCAATTTATCGACCACCGAAGCTAAATGAGTATTACTTTTTAGAAGAAGCAGAAAAACAAATAGATTCAGTCAGCAGAAGACACAATCTGATAGTTATGGGCGATATGAACATAGATCTAAACAAAAATGAAGAAATCTGTACAGCAAGATATTTAGATATGATTAATGCCAAGGGACTTCAAAACGTTGCTTTGTCCAATACTAGAATCGATGTGAAACGAGGTTCTCGTACTGCCATTGATCATTGTTTAGTACGAAGTGAATACAGGAAAATATTTGCAGCAACTGTAGAATCAAACATATCTGATCACTATTCGTTAATTTGTGGAATACCGAAAGACATACAAACAAAGAATAAAACAATACAAAAGACAATCATTAGTGAAAACAGAGTACGTTCACAAATATCAAATATTAACTGGAGTATGCAACTGGACAATGCAACAAGTGTGGATGAATTTTGTGATAAAATTATACAAATTTTTAGTGGCATATATGAAAAATCCTACATAAACATACAAATAAAAAGTAGAGAAAGAAAAAGTCCATGGATAACAGCCGAAACCATAGCTCTATGTAAGGAAAGAGATAGGCTTTATAATAAATGGAAAAACAATAGACAATGTTTAAGCTATGAAAATCAATATAAAACATTTCGAAACTATGCCAACAGAAGAATAAAACTGATAAAATCAAACTACTATAAAAATAAATTTGTAGAATATAAGAAGGATCCAAAGAACACTTGGCGACTCATAAATAGTATACTAGGAAAAACGCCTAATAACATTGATGATGTGATCAACCGAAACTTTATACCAGACTTAAATGGACGAACTATATCGAATAAATTCGCTACACAGTTTACAGAGGAAATCAAATCTATTGTTCAAAAATGTAACTTAAAAACTTATAATGGAAGAGTAATAAATGCAACACAATCCATGTTCGTAGGGTACATATCGGAAGGTGAAATACAGAACATTTTAAACAAAATGAATGTTAATAAATCTCCTGGTGTAGACGGTATCAGGGCTAAAGACTTAAAATACAATTCCAGAGTTTTAGTACCTGCAGTTACTCAGTTAGTAAATAAGTCGCTGGAACAAAGCATATTCCCAAAAAAACTGAAAGTAGCCATCGTTCGACCCATTTATAAATCTGGAAAGAAAGACGAAGTTTCAAACTACCGCCCAATTTCCATTCTACCGGTGCTTGACAAAGTAATAGAAGAAGTAATGGCAAAAAGATTACAAGATTACCTTGACCGGTACAAAATAATTAACAAGAGCCAATTCGGGTTCATGAGAAATAGAAACGTCAACCAACTGCTAAAAGAATTTGCCAATACTATTAACACAAATATGAATAAGAACCATCACTCGCTGGTGATGTTTATAGACTTTAGAAAAGCGTTCGACACACTTTGTCATAAAAAGATTATTCAAATGTTGGAAAAAATCGGTATACGAGGTCATCTTTTAACATGGTTCGCAAGTTATCTTTGTGATAGAGGTTTCAAAGTCAAAGTTTCAAACAACTACAGTAATCTTCAAAATGTTGAGATGGGAGTACCACAGGGATCGATCTTAGGACCCCTCCTCTTCATCGTGTATGTCAATGATATGCTATCTGTGTTGGAAAATAGTATTGGATTCCAATACGCTGATGACACTGCTATAATTGTGAGCGACAAGAGTATAAATTGTGCTACGCAGAAAATGCAAGCAGAGTTTGACAGCGTACTATGTTGGTGTCACGATAACGGACTTGTCATCAACTCCAAAAAGACAAAATTAATGCATATTCGGCCTCCACACATTATAAGAACAACTATCAAAATCAAATTCCACAATTTTGAATGTCTACACAAGAACAGAACTCATGAAACACTTTTGAGCTTTACAGATGATTGTGAAGACTATATTCAAACAGTGAACGTCTATCGATATCTTGGTATTGAAGTAGACTATAACTTTAAGTGGGATTACCACATAAAGTATCTTTGCTTGCGACTTCGACAATCTACATATGCTCTGTATCACTTGAGCAACTGCACATCGTACGAAGTTCTAAGGCAAGTATACTTGGCCTTGGTGGAGTCGATACTTCAGTATGGAGTAACAGCATGGGGTAACACAGCACAGTATAGGATCATGGACCTCCAAAGGGCTCAGAATAGAATATTTAAAATTCTATTACGAGCTAAATATGGTAACAGGTATGTGGAGAACTGTAGTCATCCAAGTGAGCACTTAGGTTTATTGACTGTCCCAAAACTTTTTGTTTTCAATTTAATTAATGACACATACTACGATCAACGTTTTCAACACCCTATTGATCACGACGTTAACACAAGACAAAGGGCAGCTGGACATCTTAAGATACCTAGGATCCAAAACTCATATGGACGACAACAACTCGCTTTTGTGGTACCAACAGTTTTCAACCAACTTCCACGTTCTCTATGGAATATCCAGGCAGTGCACATCCGAAAAAGAAGATTAAAGAATTATATAATGCTAAACAATGTGAATTCTTACACCTAGAATGAACTAAACACGTAATTTCCCAACAAGAACAAGAATTACTCAAAAATAATTTATGTAAAATATTTGTAACCAATCTTCTGCAGAAAAGCCTTCGGCTTCGCAGATTCTTATTATTGTCTTTTATTGTAATCCATTGTGTTTGCTTATTATGTTTTCTTTATAAAATAATTTTTGTATCGCCGACTGACATTTTACATGGATTCCCTTCTACCGCTTCAAGGTTTAATCCAGCATTGAGGGGATAACTCTATGGAAATATTGGAAGGCACTTTGTAATATAATTGTAAAAACTCAATGTTTATAAACAGTTTGGGACAATAAAAACTAAACTAAAAACTAAACTAAGCTAAGGCTGTGAGCGCCGCCGTTGTCCCTAAAACTATAGGGATCTTCCGCCGCCATCTCAATTCCAAGGCCCCGACCTGGCCTTGAAAGAAACCTTCTAGACCTGTTCTCCGAAAATGTCGAGGTAGCTCTAGAAGGACTGCGCACCAGGTAATTCCGTCTGACTGGAGTTTCGGATGCCGCCGTTGGCCAGACAGTTTCCAGCTCCTCCGCCGCCATCCATAAAGAGAGACGAGCCCTGGTACAGGCACACTCTCCCCCCTCTCTCGTCTGCAGCCGCCAGCGACGTCCCACGGGGGTTGGTTACCCCATCTTCGATCGAAGGTGCTCGGCTCCCAGATTTCACCACGTGGAGGTGAGAGTAGGAGTTCGCTGATAGAGGCTAAGTGCAGACGCTTGTGCCAGCATGAGACGCCATATCAACGCTTTGAAATCCATTGAAAAAACATGTCATGCATAAGTGATACATAATCTGTGTAGAACTGTCTCACAAAACGTAAAATAAAATATTGCTGTCTATAAAAAAGTTACTTACTGACACTGGAAAGGACGAAAGGGACATTTGAAAATTGAAATTAATTTAAAATTTGTTTTGGTAGTTCTCTACATACATGTATAAAGGATTTAACATTTACTATAAATTCTCAATAATACGTATTGTTTTATTGCTGTTTTTGTATTGCATCACTCGTTTGTGAAAATTGAATCAATAGTTTGCTTTATCTGATGAAGAATCATCTTCTCTTCCAAACTCTTTATATATTCTTTATTTTCATTTTTGTCCGTTCTCCAAGTTGCAAAATTTCAACATTATCTGAAACTTTATTAAAAAATTCGGACAATGTAGTTCTTCAGCCTGTAGCACTCTTTAGTTGTGAGTGCTATTGTTCTTTCACCAGAGGGAACGACCCAGGTTCTATGCCGACTCCGAGCGGACAAATTTGAGAAGTATTTTCTAGGTACTCTTTGAGCATTCTCAGTGACTCGAAAGAGGTGGAGCCGTGAATTATGAATGTTGGTAAATTCGGGGAACGAACCTGGCCCCTCCGGTTAAGAGTAGACGCAACCAACCACTACACCACGGCAACCCACACTCTTGCATTGCTGAAAATGAGAGCATTTACATGGAAATAAAAAAAATAATTATTTTCAATTTCTTGGATCTAAAGTATCGATGTTATATTATACATCGTTCCACGGGAGACTGGTGGCCATTGTTAAATAGTGACATTTTGAACACATAGGTAACTTTTCACATGAAGTGGGCTTACGATCGGTATTAAGCATAAATCGCCATATATGTGTCATATTTTATTCGGCAAAAGCGATCATGTGATCTTGAATAATAAGTTTATACACATATTGATCCATTTTGTTGTCTGTCTTTAAAATTGAGCCTAGCTATTTATGTATCCAAAGTTGTATATAAAGGCATTGAAAAGAAATCGTCACTCTGAATCGGTGACGGCAATTTTAATTAAAAGGCAATACTTTGACGAGTATATTAAGCGTCGAAATTTATCGGATTGGGATCTAGCAATATAGTAGAACATTTACACCGCACCTAAATCCAACATTTCGGCTCATTTCAACATTTCAGCCCAAATGTTCATCATTCCGCCATATATTCTTCAATATTTCGAAATGTTGGATTCCAGCGGAATGTTTGATTTCTTGGCTGCATTTGTAAGTTTGTCAAATCGAACAAACCTCTTCACAAATTCAGCACGTCACTAAATGATTCATCACATCGCTGACAATGACAAAACAGCTGTGAACAAAACAATCAATAATTTCAAGTGATAACTACAATATATTGAGCCAATAACAATTTTAATATGTCTGAATTAGCACTTAAATTCATCATTAAAACAATATAGCTAGGTAAAAACGGTTCCACCACTTCTGATTTCCAATCGTAATCAATTCTGACACTAAATATAATTTTAAATGTTGTAGTTCCAGTGGAAACGTAAAATTGGATTTCGAAATTTTGTCCCGAAATGTTAGTTTTAGGTGCAGTGTAAATGTACTATTTCAAGAAGTTGAGCAATTTCAGCGCATTAAATCATGTTCAGGGATAAATGCGCTTGATCGCTTCGCTGATCGGCTTCGTCAACAAGCAGTATAGGCGTTATTGGTCAGATGGAACAGCTCATGTGCTTCAAGAAAAGCACTACATCCACAAAAAACAACCATTATATGGTTTTTAGGCCGGTGTCGGTCATTGGATCATCCATTACTTAATATATACCTACCTATTTCTAGATTCTAGATTTTGTAGTAAATTTCCTCGCCATTTGATCGGTCATATTTACACCAAATTTGGTTTTATTGTAATATGAAACAGTTTCAGGTAAACGTTTATCATTGTTTTCTACTTTAACGAATTTATGTTTAAGACACAGTAAAAGTACTTTCTTTGTTGGCTTACTTTTATAGATTGTAAGAGTACAATTATCTGTTGTAAAAATTTTCGATGAAAATCGTTCCATATCATTTGCTTCGCAATTAGTGGTAATTCTCTTTTATTTGACCGAATAGTTCCAACTAACGTAGTTTTTTTTGGCTAGGAGTTGTGTTGCTAGGGATTTGTTTGTGAAGAAGTTGTCTGTGGTCACAGTTCTTCCGCAACCCGTTACTCTTCTTCATCGTCAGTATCTGTAGATTTTTATTTGCAACCAATATATCTTAATTTTCAGAAAATTCATCTTCACTAATTTCTGAAAACTCTTCGCCAATAGTATTTATATCTTCCAAGAACTTGTACTGTATTGTTTGCTTCGACATTTTTCTGGGTAAAAAATGACCTGTATTACTATATATAAGCTAGGTACTTACCAAGACTTTAAATTTTTGCCACTTTTTCTTACACTAAAAAGCTATTTTCAATCTAAAATTTGATATTTTCTTGAAATTATTCTGAGCTATTTTCGTTGAACTACTTTACGCAACAGTTTTTGGAAGAATGTGCAACTAACTGACTACAAATATGACTCGATAATCTCATATGACCCGTTGTGGTAGATATCGGTATACAACAAGGATTACTCACAATAAACAAAACAGAAAAAAAATGTTTATAACTGTACATTAATTACCTAGAAAAAGTCATGAAGTCAAATGTGCAAACGCAATAAAATTATACGTGCATTTTCAATGCAAAAGTTCAAAATGGGTCATTTGACCCGTTATGGTATGTTTAGTGTTAAGGCAGCTCCACAAAATTGGGCGAAACATCATAAATGATTATCTAAAAAACTGCCACACCATCAACTACGTAAAAACAAATTTGTAAAAGAAGAAAATAGGCTTTCTTCCGTCCTTCTCCCATAATATCTCTTAATCAGAAAGGTTCTCTGAATATCTTTGTCTTCTATAATCTCGCTCCCACGAAAGATGAGAGCTTGTTCATCAACTGAATTTGCTTCTTGTAATGATTCATAATGCGTTTTTTCTTTTAGCCATGACTGGACATTATTACAGTATGTGGCCTAGATTGCTTACTTCTCCTCCAAGCGTAGTGATCAGGAATCGCTATCAACCAGCTCTATGATTTTCAGTTGATACTTGAAGTAACTATGGCGTGTGGTGTGGCTAGGGATATATGGATGATAAGAAGGGAATGCCCTCATGATAAGTCTTCTTAACACTGCGTATATGATCTTCTCTGTCTTGCTGTGCAAACGCATGTATTAATCTACGTATTACAAATGAAGAAGTTCACAATAGATCAGATATTAAGACATAAGAAAAGCAGATTAACACTTAGCGTTCATCAGAAGTTGTTTGAAGGTTGTTGTATAATCTGGTTATTTAGGACATTATAACAATGTTACGGCGTTCATATATATAGAAATGGAGAATCCTCTCTGCTCAATCTATGCCAGTAACGAACTCAGCGACACATCCAATTTTCAAAAGGGTTTGAGGTTGGTACACACATGTCAACACTTGACCCATGACACATAGCGAACGTCGGTATAATCATAGAGAAAAGACATACTTCCGGAAGAACAATTTTAACCGTGAACTTTATGGAGTGTACGGTTGCAAATCTCTCTCTTCAAAACGTGATACAAGCTTACTTGGGCCCTAAGGTATTGAGGGAGTAAGATGTTAGAGATTGTATTAAGACAACATCCCTCATCTTGAATGAGGCCATTCCAACGGCGGTACGGTTGACAATCTTTTGTGAAAATGTTGTTGCACTGACAATCTACATCTTGTTCAACTGCAACATACAATCGATATTTCAGTACAATTAAAAGTACATTACCCAATTTTCAAAGCAAACATTTCTCCTAATCCTAACGAGCAAGGATATGCGCATCTTATCCCGTCTGCAGTGCTGGTTTTGCTACGATAATTATCAAAAACAAAGTCATGCACCTAACATCCTGAGTCGAATTGAAAAGAAAACCCAAACAAGCAGGCGCCTGGCATTGTGTTCAAAGAAAAGCGAAAAGAAAATCCTTCATCTAATCGGATGAAATCATCCTTTTTGGCATTTTTGATCGTCATCGCTTGGATGAGTTTTAGCGATGCAACTGATATCATCAAAACATTCACCTTTTTGGATGCACGAGGACAGGTCAGCGCTGAAATGGATACGTTTAATCCCATATTCGTTGATCGTTCGACCTGCATCTGCGTTAACCTTCTGTTCAGGTATGTGTATCAACTAATCCAGCCCAAATCAATCACTTTGAGTCCTTCCGTTCTCTGTACTGCGATGCAACTCCCAGACCAGTGCCCGAAGTTAAACTCAGAATTCGCTTCGATATGGTCGCTTTGCTCCAAGTAAATGAATGATATTATTCACGGGCCACCCTTCTTTTATTCCTGCGTTTATATTTAGACTGCGAGACTGGAGGAGCGTCCGCGACGAAGTGACCGTCTTGGGCGCATGTTCGTAGCCTTAAGATTGAGATTTGGAATCTTGTTGAATGATAATTTATTGCATTGGATGTCTTGGGTCTAATTGAATATTAACACCTTCGATCTGTGTGGTTGTGTTACTTGTGTTGTGGGACCTTTAATTGCCTGCAGGGATCTGATTTCACAGAAGCACGGCGTGCACCTCTGTCGGTTCACCAAATTGGAAGAAAATTCAATTTGATTTAAGGTTTTCGATTTGGGAGCAGTTGTAGTGGTCTTGTTTGGTCAAGATTAGTCTTGGGGCATGAAGGTGTCAAGTCCATAAAGTGGTTTCAAACAACTATGATGTAGTGTGGCAATTTAGTAAACATAATGAAAGAACGACGCTTGTGGTCCCTGGCCTTAAACAAATTAAAAGTGGTTAGTTGAATTACATTTATGTGATGACGGCAGTGTCGTTGAAAAAGGTACAAACATTTATTTCTTGAGATATAGCAGAGCTCTTTAGACGGAACCGAGGAAATACGGCTAAGCAATGTTATTTTCTCCGTTAAACTCCCAGCGCACTTGAGTGAATCGATATACGAATATTTAGAGAAGGACTATTGTCGCACGACTTATTGCCAATATAAGAATATATAAGGATTTTCAGTTTTAGCAATGTGCAGTGCAGACACTAGGACTAAAAACACCTTCACAATATACATCTTTAACTAAGTAGATCTTCTTTGCAGTTTTCATTTAACAATTGCTATCGATGGGGAGGTGACTCTCCACTGAAACCTTCCTGCTAACATTGCATTTAAAGACGGTTTGGTTTCACCGTGCTAGGTCATGGGTCGTTAGAACTCTGTGGATACCGTCATTTCTCACATGCCAATGGTTTTTAGAATTTTATTACTGCACCAGGCTTGATGGATTTTTTCTTGCTTGCTTAGAAGTTCGTTCTGCATTTCCGAAGTTTATTTGAAATTATGAAGACATACATCACTTAAACCTGTGTTGTCTAGGTCCGTCTTCCGTTTCAAGGATGCACCTCTTTCGAGTAAAATGCTCGGCATAAAACTGTGGGTCCCCTCCACTCATGAGATAACCATAGAAGAGTACCAAGTATACTTTCTGGCAGTATTCCAGCTTCCATGTCTTCGAATTTAAATCTTTCGTTACCACGTTTGACGCGCAAGATCATGTCTGACAGATACTTCAAATATAAGAAACACTCATATATGTATCATATATCAGGTAATGAGAAATACCGTGGTTTTTCATTTAATTTATCTATAAATTTAAATGTATGTAAGAAATTTGAATACTAAAAGATGTCATTTGTATGCACCAATTTAAAATTTCGAAACAAAAGATGCGTAGGCTTTTAACAATGTAATTCCTGCCCGATGAGTAGAATGAATTTGAAGAAGCCTTTCACTATCATTCCATAAAGCACTAAATGACTTCAAAATGAAATGAAATGGTTAAGAAAGGAGAATTGATGGAATCTATTTATATTAAACCTGGAATCTATTTATATTATATTTATATTAAATTTATTTATATTATATTAAAGCTGTTTTTTATGCTGATGTGAACAGAACCTATGAAGAACTACTCTTCAAAAAGAGTATTTTTAAAAGTAGCATAACTGCAATGTTAAAATATTATTTCTTCTGCTCCTAAAAAAAAAATTGTCTTAATTCTTGTTAAAAATACAACATACTAATCCATCCTTTTATAAATTTATTTGTTGTTGAAGAAATAATTTTTCTTGTGCATTAAAGTTTGTGATTGATAATGGAAAAATCTTTTTTTCAAAATTTATCGAAGGCTGGGAAACGGTACGAAATGTGGCCAAACAAATTCATTTTTATTCGAAGCAGTTTCACTGCATCAGTTAAGCGATGGTAACTAGTGCTATGATTACTTTTAAGCCCGGGTTGGTTGAGAATACGTCGTTCTATTTCAACGACGTTCATTTTTCTAAACTAGATAAACAAAATAAGAGATTTCTATACTTTAATAATTCTTTAAGAACTAAACATGTGATTACTTCATGGTTTATTTCGTCTTTAAATAGAGTTACTTTTCGTATAACATCAACATACTAGGTGACCTCCTTGTGAATGAAACAAAAAACATTTTTAAATGTTTTTTCTTCCGTGGCGTCGATGATTTCCCAGCGTGAGCTGAATTTTTATCGATGAGCCATCTTTTGAGGTTTCGGAAGAGATAATAGTCCGAAGGAGCCAAATCTGGCAACAGAAATGATGCTAAACACGTCAACAACAATCAGCTGTCAAAACAAAACTAAAGACAGTAACGTACCGAAATTTGGGATGTCTGCCTAAATATGAACGGACTTCGAGGCATCATAACCATTTTTGCAGTAGCAGCGCATTGTGGCGGGGAAGTAGGTTACTTTTCACCCCATCTAGTATGTTACGCCCGAATGATTAGAACTTGCTTGCAAATTTTGAAACGTTTCTCTGTCCTTTATTGTCCTTCGCCTGTAGTAAAAAGATTTTCAAATGGGGTTGCAAGTGATTCCTTTTTAAGCTTTCAGCAACTTCTAGAGCAGATATCATCTACAAATCTATCGACCTTGTTTTTCAGATCGTACGAGACGTGAGTACGTCTCCACTGGAGTGTTGTTGACCCATACATTGTCGAGATTTTGAAAATACTCTCAGATTACAACCACTGCATAGAGCATTTGAAGTTAACAAAAGTGAGATATCTGCAGCTCTTGGAGCGTAAGCTATTTGCGAATCAACGAAATAACAATAATAAATAACGAAAGAGACATAATTAGTCCTTCTCTTGTCCGTCTCTTGTATCAATTAAATAGGAAAGAGCTCTATGCCTACTGACGATTTCGGGGTAGTTAAGACATACTTACCCTGCCTCGTTGGATTTTCCACTCTCTTCTGCGGATGAAATGTGTTTTTTCTAAGTTACTTTTCTGAATTTATAAAACCTCCTTGAAATATTTCTTTAGATTATGAAAACGGGCTTATATTTTGTCTGTTTTTGGAGCAGGTTATTGTTTTATTTATTTGGGCGGAAATAATCGCAAAAACACCAACTGGGGATTTGTCTTACGTACGTAACTATGCGAAGCATGAATGAATTAATTAGTTTTCTCATCTTTAATGTACACCATGCATGCACCAGTAGGGGGATCTTTAAAATATAGAGCCCGTGCATGGGGGCAATGATCATTTCATCAAAAGACGGGAAACTTACTACTTAAGGAAAAAAGTGACAACACATTATAGTTTTTTAGAAAAAATCTTTTCGTTTTGCACTTTCTAGATATGGAAGGGATAAAAATGTTTACAAAGGTATAACACTACATAAAGGTGGTCCAATCATAATACACGATGTAAATTATGGGTACGTTAACGTCAAGTTTTCTTGCCGAACTTAATTTGACATTTTCTTGTTTCAATGTTTGACAAATTCAACCATGGAGAGGTACACAATCTAGCAGCGCGTTAAGATTGTTGAAGCCTTTTACGATAAAGGGCGTACAAATCAAAATTCATTCCGTGCACTTCGTTATTTTTCAACGGCATTACTGAAAGGAGTTCTAACTGAAGAAATATATATGGATATTATCAGGGCGTTATTGATAAGATCGATGGTAAGTTCTGCAATTTAAATAAAGCAATTTATGGACTCAAGCAAGCGAGTAGAGAATAGAATAAGAAATTGGACAGGAAATGGGTCATTGGACAGGAAATGGGTCAACAGTCAAACCTTAAACTCTTATATATCCAATAACACGATGTTTTTCCTCGCTGTTTATGTTGAAGACCTACTTTTTTTCCAATAACGCAAACTAAAGTCTAATATAAAAACTCAGCTTAAACAAAAGTTTGTCATGAAGGATCTTAGTGAGGTGATTCAGGATAGCTCGGAATCAATAAAAATAAAACAAAACTGTTGTTCAGACAGCATACATAAACCAAATTTCAAAACGGTATAAAATGGACCTCTGTAATCTATGAAGTACACCATTTAGTCTGAATCAACGGTTAACTTAACCCAAAGGTGTAGTTCAGACAACATGCCGTTTCGAGAAGCAATTGGAAGTTCACTTCATTTAGTAAAGGATATACGTCCTGACATTGCCTGTGCAGGCAATTATTTAAGTAAATTTAACAATAATTTTGATAAATCTGATTGGACAGCGGTAAAAGGAATTTGTCTGTGTCTAAAGGAAAATGAGTGCGTTAGTCCATGTAAAATTAAATATTTGGATAATGTGACGCAGACTTCGCTGGTGATATAGGCGATATACGATTTTTTACACTGTACCGGATACATTTTTGTTCAACAAGGTGGAGCCATAAGTTGGAATGTTAAACGGCAACCCATAGCAGCAGAATTGATGGGACTCATAGATTTCATGTCACCTTTTAGTGGAGGCGTTAAAAAGAAAACTTGCCTTTTATATTCCATGATAAAATCCAAGTAGGCGCATTTTGTATTATTTGTAATTTTCACACGTTTTTCTCCCTCTTTGATTTTCGACGAGTAATTCATAATAAAATAATATTCATTTTATAAAAACGTATTTAATTTTATCGTCATAATCATATGAAACTGTATTAAACAAAACTGTTGCTTTCTCTCTGCTCTCTCCCTCTCTCGATATATTAAGCATCAAACAATGGTGTGCGGGCTGCTGAGGAATCCAGAGGTTAGCTGCGTAGACAATATTAAAATTCATATGTACATTTTTTTTCATAACTACAGGCAAATTATATAACAAATCATTAGAATCAAATATTTTCCGCGCTTTTTATAAAAATCTTTGTAGCAGGACTTTCCACTGCACGAATATAGTGGGATACTAAAAGTCTTACATTTCCAAAAAGTATGGGCAGGAGTAGTTTACAGTTATGATGCTTCTTAAAGTGCATCGCTCTGGCGGTTACTGGTACAAATAAGCACCTCAATTTAATCAAGTATACTGATAAGTTAGACCATAAACTAATTTTTAGAGCAAAAGAATTGAAAGAAAAAAAAAATAAAAATGCGTGTTAAGCTTACCGCTAATCCTGGAAGTTAATCTACCAAAGGCTTTACGGACTACCAGCACAATCGAAGGATTCAATAGTACATAAATTGTGCAAAAAATTGGCGAAAAAGGAAAAAAACGATTGCTTTTGGGTGAGGATCAAATTATTTTGAGGGGCTTTATCATGATTAAAAGGAAAAAAAATGCAAATCGAAGCGCCTTGATTGATTGATTTATACCCAACTTAGCACTAGTCACTATTCTCGACAAGTTCTTTTTCCCTTCCAGTGACAATGATTGCATAGTCGTACCTGTATCTATAGGTTAGGTTAGGCTGTAGCGGCTGACTGCAGAAAGCTTCTACTGAATGTATCTTTGATAAGGATTTCTCAACCAGCGTCGAATCCGATATGGGTCACCGTCATGTAGTGTGTTGGTGCTTTTACGCATAGCGCGCCGGTTACAAGCAACCTAATATATTGCAATCTTATAAAATGTTAGAGATAAGAAACTCTCGGGTATATCTTTTGCAAAAATCGGACACTCTCTTCCTTCTCGAATTTAATTTGGCACATAATGCGTCGCTAGAAGCAGAAAACATTAATGGCGCATTTAAGGATGGAACGGTTAACGAATGCAACATTCGCTGTTGGATTGCGAAGCGAGATCTTAGCATTGAAAACGGACAGCTTTGAAAACCTGAAACTGTAATTAAGGACAATGCTTTGAAACAAAAACAGTGCATAGAATTGCACATTACACGAGAGTATCTGCCATGACAATAAAATAAAACTCGGCGTGTAGATGCACAAAAGTAGATCTTCATCCAGCATTACTTTTCAACCAAGGGGAAGGATAAATGCAGCCAAATATTGGGAGGTAATCGACATAGTGCAAGAAAAGTGTGCTTAAAAGCCACTCCCCAAAAAGTTGTCTTAACATCTTGAAAGTCATTCTTCTTTCATGTCCCGTCAATCATTTTAATATACGCATTTCCAAAAACGTATTTTTGACATAATGAGCATTTAAAAATTATGCAAATATCAAGCTTCAGATACAAGAGCCAACGAACGAAGCCAACATCAAAGGAATAAAGCAAGCGGCGCAAAAACTGCACTCCTTGTGGTAATTGAAAATTATCAGCCTCACTCACGAGCCATTTAAATCAATTTAACGCGTCGAACATGTTTTTATTTTCTTTTTATTAAAATATACCTATTGACACCGGTGGAACATAATAAATTTGCAGTTGCGGGGCACTCTCCTGTGTCCACATTCCTTGGCCGTTTATCTTACGTGTTCGTGCTGCAGGTATTCTGGCCATTCACATACACTCACTCACACGATAGCGTAAGGGTCCACATCAAGCATTTCTGGCTTTGTGAATTCTTACGCGGCAAATTGCTGCAAATTGTTGAACGAAAACCAACAATTACGAGGACATAAATCAAATGTTAACTTCTTTCATGGTGCGCACTGGGTGTCAATAAATAAAAGGGAAACTGTTGTGATTCTCGTATGTGACCGGATCTCGATGCGATTCACGGTGGATGAGTATGTGTTTTGTGTAGAATGGAAACGAATTAACACCAAACGATTGTAGTGTCGGTGTTGTTGATTGGTGTGCGGTGTTTTGGCCGACTTGTTTGGTTTATCTGTTTGCAATGGAAGTCAAAAGACTCAGGATGCTGTGCTGTAGAGCTGTAAGCCGAACAAGAGCTTCTGTGGTTAACACTACGCGGATCATTCACTGTGTGTGCTAAATGTTAGGGTAGATGAACATAAGTTGGTTCTCGGGCACTTTTATAGTTGGATAAAATCGAGGATTTAAAATGATATGGAGGCATTACTTTTGTTTGCCTCAGGCAAAACGGAAATGATACTGTTCACCATGAAAACAAATATAGTAATAATAATAATATGGGTATGCAGCCCACTGGTAGCTTGCGTGATCTTGTTCTCTCACGATGGAAGGGACCTACAGATTTATGCCGACTCCGAACAGCAAAGTTTGAGAAGCTTTTTCTAGACAGACAGTTATTACTCTTTGAGAGTTGTCAGTGGCTGGAAAGAGGTGGTGCAATGAAAATTTGTTTTGTCGTGCGGGGAATCGAACCGAAACACCGATTGTTAAGTGTGTACAAATCCATAACGTCGCAACGTGGCCGTGGCGGCTGCAACGTTTGCAACATTCGAAAAATGGAAGGATATGAGGCAAAATATGTTACTGTGGATGCATTTCTTGACCGGATTAACATAAAAGTGTCGCACACTCTTCCGGGAGAATTCAAGTATCCCGCTGTAAGCCTTGCTTTGAGTATAAAATGTTGAAGTACTAGCGGTAGCGTGTTACTGGTTTAAATTTGACGCTGAAAATACGGTTTTTATAACGGTCTGATTTCAATGAGAATAAACAACAGTATCAGCCGGTGGAATTGCTAACTGGAACATCTACTTCGATCGGGGTTTACACGTTGAAGGATTATGAAATTCATTTTGCCTTACGTTAAAATATCCTAGATCTTTTCTCATATCCCGACGCAGTAGGTGGGTAGGATAAGGGTCATATTCCATCTTAGTCAATAGTCGCAGAGTCTGATTGTATCAGTGTGGATAAATGCAAAGCATTTGTGTCAATAGTGTCGCGTATAAATTCCCAATTGTATCCACTAGCCATATGCGTCTCATGGTTGTTAAGACACTGGCTTTATCAAAGGTATAACCCTTGGTAGATATTCTCCCAGTCTAGACTCCTCCTTCAAAAGAGTATTCGTTATCTGCTTAATTGTCTACCAGTATGCAACATTTTTACGAAGGCTCTTTCGCTGACGTTTATTCTAAATTCAAACGAGTATGTAGCACTGTTTATCGACGACAACGTGATTTCTATATTCATATCCGAAATCCAAATTAATTCCGTTGAAGCCTTGAACCCTAAAATGATTTTCTCCGCACTTGAGCCAGTTCTTTAAAATGATTTCACAAAGCAATAAAAAGCGTGTTTTTTATTTGCCAATAAAAATTCGAATGCGATGCTTGCATGTAGCGTCTGGGGATCTAAACGGGCATTTTTATGGCAAATTTGTATAATTTGTACACGTTGTTGAATCGTTTAATTAATAATATTCTGCGAGCCACTCGAAACGCAGCTGCGATAAGATCCCACTGTGAAATTTATAAGTTTTTAAACGAGCTTATAACTATGTTCCTTGTGTGCTTAGAAAAAATTACAACATCAATTTTATTTTATTTTACTGCATAGGAAATTCGTGTTTCATTCGGATATTCCCCAACTGGAAACAGTTTTTTGACACGTAATCGGATATCGGAAGTAAAAGGTGTCAGGTGTAACCTTTCAGACAGAAGAATCTGGAAAACTAACTAAAAAAAAGACAAATAAAAAGAAAAAGAGGAGTCTGTGGGGACCCATACAGATGAAGTCTGACATGACTCCGCCATGGGGGCTCATGTCGTCAATGGCCCCACAAACATCCTAGACGAATAGACATCTCCTCCCATTAAAAATGTTGAGACCCTGATACCAGACAGAGCTCTCTGGGACAAAAACAACATCCAGTCAAAGAGTTGTGGTGTTTCCCCTGAAATCATAATAAGCGGTACAATATTCGTCTATGATGGGAGACAAGTCAAGAGACATTCCGGGATGCCAAGCGGATGAGTTAGCCGTGCACGCAACAAATCTTCCCTATCATTCCCGAATGACCAACAACAATTGATGCCATATCTGATCTTGGAATACCACGCCAAAAGACTAGGCACCACCGCAATAGACTTCTGCCGAATCTGTATGGATGAAGAAGAAAATGTGTGCAATACCTCCCTTCTCCTCCACACAGATACAAATTTCTGAGTCCCGCAGATACAAATACAAAAGTGCTTGCTTTTTCTTATCAATTATAAAGAAAATCAGAAAATAGAGAGGTAGTCTTGTTTGACCATCACAGGACACACACAAAACACTACGTTCTCTTAGTGTATCACCTCAGTAGCGATTTACACAACAGATGTTTGTTGCGCGACTAAGGATCGTCTACCGACGTAGCATCTCACAGATTACTTCAATAAGCAAAAATATTATTAATCTAAAGTTAAAGAAAAAACACAATTTTGAAATTCCAATCGAGATAAGCTAAAATCAATTTCTTTGCAAAGTTCGGTAAAAATTTTTATGCACCTAGTTATAAGTTCATTACAACCATAAGTTGTTCTATGTCTTATGTCGAAAAATATATTTTTAACCGGAGGCATAAATATTTGTAAGCAAAACCAATTCTGGTGAATTTATATGATAATTTATTATGTCGCGAATAAACATGACTGAAAATGCCTTCCGCTTGGTTCGGAGGCCAATGATCTTGCATATTTCGTCATATGGTGGAAGTTCGTCAAACAAGTTTAATTTACGTGTGGCGTACCTTGTAAGATTCTTTTGAACTTTTTCGAATTTAAGTCCTTGAACACAAAAGAGGAATCCCAGATAATGGCGGAGTATTCCAAATGCGGCCTGACCAACGAGCTATATAAAGTTTTAAGGCTATATATTTCTCGGCAGTCTTTAGTATACCGCTTCAGAAATCCTAACAGTGAGCTAGATTTATATATAGATTTAGATATGGCATAATCATAATGTATTTACAAATTTAATTTGTTATCAAATTTGACACTAGATGCTTCATCAGACGAAGAAGCAAGACGAAGATCATTGATAAAATAATCGAATATGATCGACGCTTTAATACGGTGCGCTGTATATACCTTACATTTACATCTCTTAAGCTTTAATCCATTATGTTTACACCATTCTAAGAATTTATATATTTCCAGCTGATAACGTATACGTGAGAGTATACATCTGTGATGCTTGCAAACATTTTTAAATCCGCCGCAAATGTTAAAAAATTGCAAAAATTTAACATCAGTCATAAACAATATAAACAGCAGCGAGCCGACATGACTACCTTGAGGAACGCCAGAAGTTACTTATGTTACGTGCAATACAAAACTATCGACGTTTACGAATTGTTTTCTATTACTTAAATAATTCGGAGGAGTGGAATCCTAATGATTTAAGCTTAGCAAAAATAAGGTGTGATGTAGAGTATAGTACATGAACTTGTAAACGATTTTCAAAACTGTTAAGTATATAATAATAATAATAATCATACGGGTGGCGCTATCAGTCACTCACAAACCTTCGAGTAGTGCAGTTCGCGAGTGATTAGTGTTTAGAAAAATAAAAAAATAAGACTTGCAGTTATCAAGTGCGAAAGTTGCCGCGAGTTTATATAACAGACGAGTGGCCGAATAGGTAGTGTCAGTGCTTCTGGCTCTACAGGTGCCCGGTTCGAGGCCGACTTGGGGCTGAACCAAAAAAAAAAAAACTTTTTTTATTTATTTATTTCCTGGCACACTACAGAACATCGCTATAAGTAAGTGCTGAGAAATGGAATCTGTCGAGCGGTCCGCGCTCTTAGAAGCGGACAACGACCAACAACAACCGGTTGCAGCATCAGGCCATCCAGAAGCAGTGTCCATCGAAGGCACTGGTAAGAGGAGGAGGAAGAAGGCGTCGCCGAAAAGCGTAAAACGCCGTAATATAAATGAGTCACCCGAAGAGCGGCAAGGGGGAGAGCTAAGTGAAGCGGCATCGGCTTGCACAACTGAAGGCGAGTCGGAGGTGGAAGACACGGTGCAGTATGGGTCCGATGGAGGGGAAGGCTTGTTCGCTGTGAGCAGCAACAGCTTTGATTCCCTCTCCTCCGACACAGAAGACGAAGTCGAGCGGGTACTTCGCATGAAGGAGACGCTAGTCGACGACATGCAGGAGAGAATTCAGCGACTCCTGCATGAAATCAGAGAGCTGAAAGCGAAGACTGTTGCGAGAAGAATGCTGGATCAGCAAAAGAAGCAACAACAAGTGGCAAATAAGCCACAACAAAAAAAGAAGCAGCAGCAACCAAGGGCTGCAGTCCAGCAACAACAACCAACAGCTGAACAACAACAACAGCTGAAACAAACTCAGCAACAACAGCGGACAAAAACTGCAAAACTGCCAGCAACACAACAGCCGCCAGCGGTCGAGCAACACCAGCGACCAGCAACAAAAGAGCGCTCGGCAAAGAAACAGCGACGTCAAGAAGAAACACAACAGCAGAAACAAACAACCGAACAACAGCAACCAGCAACTGAACAGCAGCAACCACTAACGCAACAGCAGCAGAAGAAAGAAAAAGTGCCGCCAATCAATATCTACAAGGCGGATATTGAACAAACTGCCAAGATGTGCAAGGAGGCCGTAGGTTCAGGTAATTTTTATATTAGTAGAAGTAAAGGCTTTGAAAAGTACGCAATCCACTGCAAGACAGTGGATGACTATAATATATTAAAAAGGTTTTTAAAGAGGTCGACGTTGGAGTTCTTTTCGTTCACTCCAAAAGGCGAAAAGTGTCAGTCTCGGCTTTTAAAGCTTACTTCCCCGATCGAAGCGGAGAAGGTCCTCCAACTGCTCAAAGAGCAAGTGTGAGAGGGAATTGAGTACGTCGGGGTCAAGCCTTTCAACACAGTTAAGGCAAAGAGAGAGGGGCGGAAATTACCCTTCTATATTGTACAGGTTACACCCACAAGCAAAGTGGATAATCTAAAGAAAATCAAGTTATTAGATTACCATAAATGCGAGTGGGACAGCATAAGAAGGCGGGAGGGCAGTGCACAATGCTTTCGCTGCCAAAGGTTCGGGCACGCCGCGTCGAACTGCCAAATGCAGCCTCGATGCGTCAAGTGCAGTGAGAACCACAGTGCGGAGAATTGTCCTCTGGGGCAAAAGGGAGCAGCTGACAAGAGTCAGCTCAAATGCGTACTCTGCGGGAACGCGGGGCACACCGCCAACTATCGGGGTTGCCCTAAATTCCAAGAGCGGAAAGCAAAAATGGTTCTGCAGAAGCAGCCCCCAGTGAAAAATCCACTCGGGGCAGCCATACCCGTAACGCCTCAAATGACGTTCGCCCAAATGGTGTCCGGTCAGGGGAATACGGAAAAGCAGCAACTACCGAAGGTAGTGCCGCAACCTTCAGTGCCAAGAGCACACGATCCAACGCCGGATTGGAAATCCTCCATTGAAAGGCGTATGGATCGGTTAGAGGAGCGGGTAGACCAAATCTTGGCGCTCCTGCAGAGCCAACCACGACAACCATTTTAATGGCTGCGCAGACGAACGAGTCTACTTACAAGATCCTTGCAGTGAATGCAAATTCATTGATAGGGATCCCTCGAAAAAACGAGCTCTATAAACTTTTGGACGACCAAAGCCCAGAGCTGATGCTGATTAGCGAAACCAAGCTAACTCGGAGAGGCATACTGGAGCACAGCAATTATAGTGTTATTAGAAGAGACCGGCCCAATTCCAGTGGTGGAGGCGGTGTTGCGATCTTCATTAAAAATAACATAAAACATAAAGTAGTGTATAGTGGTGAAGTACGAAGGTTTCAGGAGTTGGAGGCCTGCATCGTGTGCATTTCGCTCCGCAGTGGAAGGAGGTTGTATGCGGTATCGGTCTACTCCTCCGGCAACCCTAGTTCCAGAACGACTATAACAGAGCTCGATTCACTCTTCCGATGCCTAAGGCTGGACTCGGAGGAGAACTATTTTATTTTGGCCGGGGACTTAAATGCCCGACATGGATATTGGGGAAACACAATTTCCAACAATAGAGGGGACCAGCTTTACAGCTGGTTTTGCTTGCACAGTGTCGAGTATAGACTCGATTTGAAGGCAACAGAGATCTCGTCCTATCCCAGGAGCGGCTCTTATCTGGATCTCCTGTTGTTAGACGCAAGACTGCAGCTGACAGACACAGACGCACAAACGGTAAACTGTTTGAACACATTCGTGTATCTCAGTGACCATTGCGGACTAAGTGCCGAAATCAAGATCCCTAACGATATTGCGGAATTAGGAGAGTTTGTTCAAACGTACCCCTACAATTACAGTAGGGCTCGATGGACACGCTTCTCCAGACAAATGACGCGAGCACTCTCTTCGAACGAGCTCCACATACCGTCCAATAGAAACTTGTCAAACGAAGAGATTGACATGTATCTAATTCAATTGGACGAGACAATCAAACGAACGATGGACAGCACGATACCACGGTATATACGTACAAACAACCAAGACATTTACCGCAATGCGACAATTGACGCACTACACCAACAAAAAAGTAGACTCCTAACAAGATTAAAAAACTTGTACAGGCGGTTTACTGACAGACGTAGTGAGGAAGTTAGGACACTGAAATCGCTAATTAAGAACATTCAGACATTAATTGCCCAGAATTACAGACTTTCTGTTAATTCTTACTGGAATGATAAGATTCGGGCTGTTAGATCTAACAACCCGAGCATGTTCCCGCAAATAAACAAATTCTTCCGTAGCAAAAATAGCGATCTTCCGTGTCTTAAACTTCCCAGAACGACGGACAACGAACGTATACTGACTACAGCAGGTATCACTCCAGATAATGCCGTACTCGATGATAACTTCTTTGTGGTCGAAGATCCGCAAGAAAAAATGGAGGTACTAGGCGCGGTCTTCCAAGAAGTGTACAAGGTGAATGAGAGCGTTCGCCCGAACCACGACTTGGATAACCGCGTACTGGCTAGCAACTCTCAACTTCGAGAAGACATGCAACAATGGCGATCTGAGAACACTGGCTTTGTCGTGTTCAATGATGATAACATGGCAGATAATGCCATCGCCGACGAAGGGGTTCAACCCCCGTTCATATCGAAGACAGAACTCCAAGCGGTCTTCGAATCAATAAAGAAGAAAAAGTCTGTTGGAATCGACGGGATCTCCAACATTGTGCTAAGACACCTCCCCCTGGAAGTGGTTAACATGTACACAATCCTGTTTAACAATGCTTTGAATAATGCACATTATCCAGAGCATTGGAAAACTGCGATTGTGCAACCCATATCCAAGAGAGGAAAAGATTCTTCGAATCCTTGCAACCTCCGGTCAATAAGTCTCCTTCCGAACATCAGCAAGGTATTCGAGAAGGTGATCAATAGAACTCTGATCAACTGGACTAAGGACAAAAATATAATTCCGGATAACCAATTCGGTTTCAAAGCGGGGCATGACACTATTCATGCTGCGTCGAAACTGGTGTCGGATATCCAATGGAACAAGAGCCAGAAACAATGTACGGGTGCCTGCTTGATTGACCTGGAGAAGGCCTTTGACACCGTATGGTTAGAAGGTCTTTTTTACAAGCTCAATCGGCTAGGCATAAGCAAACCACTGCTGTACCTACTGTGTAACATGCTTACCGGTAGACGGTTCGTCGTCAAGAATGGCAACGTGACCTCCACAGGTATATTTGAGGTAAAAAATGGTCTCCAACAGGGTGCCGTTAATTCGCCGATCCTGTTCAACATTTACTTGAGCGATCTAATAAGTTCTCTTCCTCACGTAATTGCGTATGCCGATGACTTGATCGTGTACAGATCAGGAAAAAAGATCGAGGAAATCACTACCCTCACGCAGGGTGACTTCGATTCATTCATGAGAAGTTGCGATGACTGGAAGTTGAGTATCAACTTCCGGAAGTCGGAAACCATTCTGTTCAGGACGCCGTTGTATAAGGCCTCGGCGGATACGAAAAAGAATTGGCGAAAATTCTCAATCGTTGGAAGACACGGGGAGCCACTGGCGCAAAAGACTGTAGTCAGATACCTGGGGATCTGGCTAGATCAGTATCTATATTTTAACAAACATGTAGATGCTGCTCTGGCCAGGGCCCGAGGCGCATTTGCCCTTACAAAGAGACTGTTTTACAACAGCCAACTCGATGCGAGGGTGAAGGTTATCTGCTACATGGCCCTCATCCGGCCAATGATCACCTATGGCTGTCCCGTGTGGTTCAACGTGAGTGCAAGCTTAATGGAAAAGATTCGGTTGTTCGAGAGGGCTTGTCTTAGGGCTTGCCTTCGCCTTTATCGAACTCCAGAGTCCCAGTACATAAAATTCTATTCCAATGAGGTTTTATACAACAGGGCAAACCTGATAAGAGTGGACAATTTCCTGTTGAAGTTGATTCGAGGTCACACTGCTAGAGCGATGAACTCGTCCAATAACTTGATCTCAGGGGCTTACTACCCCAATCCAGAATACCACGAAAAGGTACGCCACAGTGGCTTCGTTCCCCCAGAAGCTTTTCTCCATTTAGATAAGCACGGCCTGTTACAAGATATGAATGCGGTACCGCTCATTTTTCACATAGCCAGATCAATTGTGGATGGGCGACTCAACCACGACCGTTCTGTCGCACAACGAGCTGAGGAGGGTCTCCTCCGGTTCAGTACGGCGGTATCCAGCCGAGACATTCGGGATGTTGCTAGGCAGCACCAAAATTTCTGGTGGCTGGGGAGCGAGGGAACTCCAGCGTCGAACCCTTTAGACCCGGGGTAGAAAGGGTAATGCGTTCCCCCTTAAGGGGAGCAGTCGGTCTCTGTCTTGCAGCGGATTAGATGGAAATCTATCAGCCGCAACCTATGGCCGACTTATATATCTTAGGGTAGTTTTTAGGTAGTTTTTTAAGTTGTATATATGTGAAAAAAAAAATAATATAAAAAAATAAAAAAAAAAAAAAAAAAAAAAAAAAAAAATAGCAAGAATGGATATGTGTATACATGACTATACATGTATACATTGTGTATATTAAGGATATATGCGTATACACATGTGTATAGGGGTATAGACTGGTGTATATGCATATATACGTAGGTTAGCTTAAGTTAGTTTGTAAGTTTTATTTTAAGGTAGATTGTAAGTTAGCTTGTAAGTTTTAATATAAACCGTTCAGTCATTAAGTTTTCAAATTTTTTCTTAATAGTAAGTTGTTCTTTTTAAATTCTCATTTATATTTCACTCCGTAAGATTAGGTCGAAAGACATAGAATAAGGTTAAGTTTAGCTTAGAGTGCCCGCCTAGGGCCAGTAAGTTAGAAGTAGTAACAATGTACGTACAACTAGTTTTAAGCATTTTTGTCTAGTATATAAGTTGTTATGAATTCCACAATAAAAATGAATTAAAATGAATGAAAAACGGTTCGTCGTCAAGAATGGCAACGTGACCTCCACAGGTATATTTGAGGTAAAAAATGGTCTCCAACAGGGTGCCGTTAATTCGCCGATCCTGTTCAACATTTACTTGAGCGATCTAATAAGTTATCTTCCTCACGTAATTGCGTATGCCGATGACTTGATCGTGTACAGATCAGGAAAAAAGATCGAGGAAATCACTACCCTCACGCAGGGTGACTTCGATTCATTCATGAGAATTTGCGATGACTGGAAGTTGAGTATCAACTTCCGGAAGTCGGAAACCATTCTGTTCAGGACGCCGTTGTATAAGGCCTCGGCGGATACGAAAAAGAATTGGCGAAAATTCTCAATCGTTGGAAGACACGGGGAGCCACTGGCGCAAAAGACTGTAGTCAGATACCTGGGGATCTGGCTAGATCAGTATCTATATTTTAACAAACATGTAGATGCTGCTCTGGCCAGGGCCCGAGGCGCATTTGCCCTTACAAAGAGACTGTTTTACAACAGCCAACTCGATGCGAGGGTGAAGGTTATCTGCTACATGGCCCTCATCCGGCCAATGATCACCTATGGCTGTCCCGTGTGGTTCAACGTGAGTGCAAGCTTAATGGAAAAGATTCGGTTGTTCGAGAGGGCTTGTCTTAGGGCTTGCCTTCGCCTTTATCGAACTCCAGAGTCCCAGTACATAAAATTCTATTCCAATGAGGTTTTATACAACAGGGCAAACCTGATAAGAGTGGACAATTTCCTGTTGAAGTTGATTCGAGGTCACACTGCTAGAGCGATGAACTCGTCCAATAACTTGATCTCAGGGGCTTACTACCCCAATCCAGAATACCACGAAAAGGTACGCCACAGTGGCTTCGTTCCCCCAGAAGCTTTTCTCCATTTAGATAAGCACGGCCTGTTACAAGATATGAATGCGGTACCGCTCATTTTTCACATAGCCAGATCAATTGTGGATGGGCGACTCAACCACGACCGTTCTGTCGCACAACGAGCTGAGGAGGGTCTCCTCCGGTTCAGTACGGCGGTATCCAGCCGAGACATTCGGGATGTTGCTAGGCAGCACCAAAATTTCTGGTGGCTGGGGAGCGAGGGAACTCCAGCGTCGAACCCTTTAGACCCGGGGTAGAAAGGGTAGTGCGTTCCCCCTTAAGGGGCGCAGTCGGTCTCTGTCTTGCAGCGGATTAGATGGAAATCTATCAGCCGCAACCTATGGCCGACTTATATATCTTAGGGTAGTTTTTAGGTAGTTTTTTAAGTTGTATATATGTGAAAAAAAAAGTAATAATAAAAAAAAAAAAAAAAAAAAAAAAAAATAGCAAGAATGTATATGTGTATACATGACTATACATGTATACATTGTGTATATTAAGGATATATGCGTATACACATGTGTATAGGGGTATAGACTGGTGCATATGCATATATACGTAGGTTAGCTTAAGTTAGTTTGTAAGTTTTATTTTAAGGTAGATTGTAAGTTAGCTTGTAAGTTTTAATATAAACCGTTCAGTCATTAAGTTTTCAAATTTTTTCTTAATAGTAAGTTGTTCTTTTTAAATTCTCATTTATATTTCACTCCGTAAGATTAGGTCGAAAGACATAGAATAAGGTTAAGTTTAGCTTAGAGTGCCCGCCTAGGGCCAGTAAGTTAGAAGTAGTAAAAATGTTCGTCCAACTAGTTTTAAGCATTTTTGTCTAGTATATAAGTTGTTATGAATTCCACAATAAAAATGAATTAAAATGATGCATATATACGTAGGTTTAGCGTAAGTTAGTTAGTAAGTTTATTTAAGGTAGAATGTAAGTTAACTTGTAAGTTTTTATAAAAACAGTCCAGTAGTTAAGTTTTCAATTTTTTCTTAACAGTAATGTGTTCCTTTTAAATTTCCATTTATATTTTATTCGTTATGTTAGGTCGAAAGACATAGATTAAGACTAAGTTTAGCTTAGAGTGCCCGCCTAGGGCCAATAAGTTAGAAATAAAAACATTGTTCGTCTAACTAGTTTTAAGCATTTTTGTCTAGTATGTAAGTTTATTATGAATTAAATAATAAAAATGCATTCAAAAACAAACAAAAAAACGGGTGGCGCTACAGTCCGAGGCGGACCTGGGCCTAGCTTCTCAGCAACCACTCGTGTTGTGCGCTTGTTCTCTCACGCGTGGAAGGGAGTTTAATGTTTAATGCCGACTCCGAACGGCCAAGTTTGAAAAGCTTTCTCTAAACAGGAAATACTCTTTGAGCATTGTCAGTGACTCGAAAGAGGTGGATCCGTGAATTATGAAAGGTGGTAAATTCGGGTATCGAACCTGGCACCTTCTGCGTAGGAGTCGACGCACTAACCCACTACGCCACGGCGACCCACCCACTGTTAAGTATATAGTTTGTCAATAAAGCTAAATTAGTAGTACATGGCCTACACAAAGCTATGCCGAATGCTGGAAATAATTTCTGTTACCACGAATAAACGCTTAAGCTTGCTTTCAAACAATTTTGGGATTGCAGAAGGTTTTGATATAGGCCAATAGTTTTCAACTTTTTGTCTTAAAAAACAACCGTTCAAGTGATCAAACAATGAGAATGAGTTGACCTGATTTCACTTGAATCTGATCTCCGTTTGAATATTGGAAACACCTTTCATTTACCCTATTTCATGTTTTATACAAAACCACCTTTGTCTCGGATCTGCGGAACCACTACCACTACCCAGTGAGAGTATAAACCAACTACAACATGCAACTCCCCCGCCGTTCAACCAATGAGACGTGAAAATTGAATGATTAACGATTCAGATGAAAATTATTAACTATTACCACACATGAGGATCTTAAAGGAGTTCACGTTTGACGTCTACAACTTCCCTCGTGTGCCTGAGAATGCCACGATGTTCTTCAGACATATGGAGTCATAACTTTTGCCACACGAATCCGCACTCTTTGGGTTTTATCGTGATACATCACAATTACACCGCAACTGTGTAATTAACATCAATTAGTGATAATGTTTCGATGCATGTGGTATCTGCATCGCCACCGTCGCGGTCGTCGTCGTCGTCCCACTCATGGCACTCGTAACTTTTAGTTAGAGCTTCAACGTCGACTCCCCTTTAGGGATGACTTCAATCAATCTCCCTAACGCCTGTCTGTGTGTGAGTTGGGGGCTTACCTCTCTCACTATGAATTTCAATTGAAATTCTCCTCCGTAATCGTGGCAAAATCGTGTTGTGTGGAGATATATGACCGATCGGCAGGGATTCTCTGGGCTCCATTCACTTTTTCTTTCGAGGGAACCACGAAACCCAGCCCGTCCGAGAGCGAACGGGCTCTTGTTATTGTGTGTGGATCTTGACAGGTTGCGCTGATTTATGACCAGGTGATTGAGGATATTTGTCAGATGGAATGAGGTTTTATTGTGGTCATAAATCATACTCACACAATTTACTCGCCTCGATGGCTTATTAATTGAATTTAAGTGTGTTCGCTTTTAGGGAGCGAGTGTGAGCTGAAATTTTTGCATGATTTATGTGGTAGTTCGACCCCTCAAATCGTGTCCATGGAGGGAAACGCTGATCTATTCTTTCGCCATTTTCCGCTACAGTCATCATAGAAAGCTGACGTGTGGCAATTAGCGATGAATTGTTATTGGATGATGGAATCAAGCAGTCCTAACCACTGGTGGTAACGAAATCAATCAAACATTTAACCTGCGAGTACCTTTAACTGCACCCTTCCACCAACATCTGCGTCCGGCGCTGAGGGATACAGGTCCACAGACCAGCACACACGCGTGTCTTGAGATTTATGTGAGAGCCTAACTCATTGGAAATTTATGATCGGCTGTCAAATTAATTGATGGCTTATTAGTTTTGTTTGAGTGTCCGAGATCGGGTGTTGTGCTCGGTCCATGGGTGGTTCCGGATGGGTGTTACATTACAGACCGTTAACGGCGAGATGATGCCGTGATGTTCAGATATGAGTGTAAATAACGTGTCAGATTGGGGCCAATTCATTGACAGTGTTTTGATTGGTTTTGATCGATAATCGCCAAGGTTTTGAAAAGGATTTGATAAGCCTTTGCGTTAATTAAGTTCGTTTATATGAATGAATATAATTTACTGCTCGACTCTTGTTATTTATTACTTCGGTAAAGTAACACATAAAAAAAGCCTCAATGAGACAGGATGCATTGAGGTGTTTAGTTCGTCAAAGGCAAGCCTCCGGCATTTTCTTTGAGGCACTTCTGGACACATCTTTTCTGTGACTAGAGGTCTTATAGACTTATTATATGTTTCCACAGAAAGAAACCCATGAACAGCGTGTCAGGTCAGTTTTGAATGTAATGTGAGATCTTTGAGGAGTCCAAAGAAAAGTTGTTGATTTCTCTCAACATGGTGAAATGTTACCAATGATCCCTGCCTATGTATGTGCAAACTACATGGCCTTCTCGTGACGCCTTCTGAATAACATCGACTACAATCGCTTTGAGGAGAAACAGTGCAGATTCAATTATTGCAACACTCTATTTCTGCAACAGTCGATTTTTACAACCAATCTAATGGACTTGCCTATTTTATTTTTATCGATTTATACCTATTATCGATTTTTGCAACAAATAGAAAAAAATGTTTTCGAATTTCGCAACACACAAATTGTACGCCTCATTGTACGACATCATGAATAGTCTAGACATAGTTCCGTGCGTAGGTGCGTAGGACAACAATCGCTGGAAAAAATGCCGGAAAAAATGTATTAGAACTCCTGATCACTGTGAGGAAGAAGAATGTGTTCCTATGCATTTAATTCGGAATCAATTTTTGTCAGAAAGATCTGACTTTTCAACAATGCTTAACCAAATGTATCTAAACGAAAATGTCTCTCTCTCTCTGAATGGATCTCCGAAAATCGCAGTAGAAGCCCAAGAAGAAGTTTCGAATAGTGATGAAATGGAAGTTATACATTGCCCACAGTGAAATTAAAAGAAGTAATAAACTGCTTTACCACATGCTTGTATAGGCCAGAATAAATTGATCTCACCATTGAAGAAATGATGCAAGCTATCTTCTGCAAACAAATATTTTTAAATTTTTCTTAAATCTTAACCTATATAAATTATGTATTCAGAATATTTTATTTATATGTGCAATAGTATATTGCATTAGCTATTATAAAGTGTTCTTAATATCTGTTCGATTATTGCACCTTTTCGATTTTTGCAACAGGTAATGTTTTCTTTAGTTGCAAAAATCGAAATAACACTGTAATGCAGCGTCCCCTATGTCCATGGGTTTAAATGCGTGTCCGGTCCTCCAGGTTTGGTGGTTTCACTTTGCTGGGGAGTAACTTCACCACCACGTACAAAAATATAGTTCAAAGACTACAACCCGTCTCGGAAAACACAATCGGATTAAGAATTCTGGTCCTGCAGTGTCACAGGATCGTATGAGCATCTTCTTAATAACAGTGTTACAAAAGTCACATGACAGTGTGACGCATTGTCTAAAACCAGCTTTGACGTTTATGCAGCATTGAGAATTCTCCATCGTCTCTCAAGCCATCCTCTGCCCGACGAGTATGGAAGGAATATCAAAACTAGACATGGGGCTGAATAAGTCATTCTTATTCACTGTCCTATTCGGCCGTGATATCGACGAATAGGTGTTGGTTGTCGATCTGCATGTCTTGCGTTTTTTTCAAGATCTAATGCAGTTTGAAGATTTGGTTGATGTTAGACTTCTTCGGCCTGAAATCGCACTGATACGGACCTATCAAATTATTCGCGAATGGTTTCAGACGCTTACACAAATGTTTATGTTTATGAGACTCATAAACATACAGACATACAGCCACCTCCTGGCGCAAGAATGATGTTCAAAGATTTACCAACGAAGAAAACAACTATCCAATGGGTATAAACTTCGGAAAGAAGCCTGTTGGGGCGAAAAGGGACAACTAGTAGAGTCGCAATCGAAACTGAGAATCTGGAGCGATCACTTCTGTAGACTGAAACGGTGAGGAAGACACCAATAACTGCCAGGTAGAATGTTGCACGATGCTAGAAAATTCCGTTCCCCGACCTAGACTATGTCATGATATCGATAACGTGACTACAGTCGAAAAAAGCTGCTGGTGCAGAAGAACTGTCTGCGGAACCCTTAAGGCAGCTGGAGATAAGCTGGTTGGGTACATGCACCAACTCATCTGTAAGATATGGTAGAAGGAAAGCATGCCCGACGAGTGGAAGCTCAGCATCGTTTGCCCGATGCACATAAAAGGAATGATGGACAGCAGTAAAAAACGTCATAATTTAAAGAAAGCCAGGCGGCTGAAAATTAGACAATATTTATGGTCCGGATAGTATTCTACAGTAAATCATACACAGTTTTAGCTCCGCGATTCTGTCAATAATTTCGATGTAAAAGATGTACCGCAGTTTGGAAGATCATTCGTCGAAAATGTCAATAAACTCATGGAGATCATTGAGTTTGACCATCATTTAAGCACTGCTTCGTTTTCCAAGGAGCTAAACATTGTAAAAAAACATTTCGCAACTATATAACAAGGCTGGATACAAAAACAAGCTCGATGTATGGGTACCACACGAGTTAACGCCAAAGAACCGAATTTCCATCTGCGAATCACTGCTGAATCCCAATAACATCGATCCATTTTTGAAGCGAATGAAAATGGAAACCAAAAAACCAATAAAACGGAGCATATTTGAATACATTTAATATTAAATAAATCGAAACGTGGGAAATGTTTTGAGTTCAGTATTTGGTCCCGTTTGCGTTGACGGTATTTGGAGAACAAGTTTCAACCCCGACTTATATGCACCATACAGCCTTGCCGGGCGTCTAGAAACTCAACACCAAAGATAGCTTCCGGCCGTTTTGTGGCCAATATGATCGAAAGACACAGTCACTGAACTTCAATAAAGGTAATTAGAGCGAAAGAATTTGAATGTGCTTTTTGTATTATTTTGTATTAGGCTTTCCAATATTTCTCTAGCAATTCTGTGAAATAGGCTGAATGGTCAATTCGTAGAATGTCCCAAAGTCGTCCACAGATATATTTCTATTGATTAAACACAATCTTAACAGAGATCATGGTTCATTGAATTGAAACATTAAATTTTTGGTGCGGTTTAAGACTGACCAGTTACGGTTGACTCACTCGGGAGTAATGGAGATTATATTAATATGTCATGAAGTTTATTACAAGTAAGGAAGGTAGTCAAGTACGACACTGAGACATGAATGGTGTATGACTTAAATCGGTCCAGAGTTGCAAGACAACCAGGTGCAACAATAACAAAGGATTTCGAATTCACCAAAGTGGGGGAACTGTCTATAACCGTGATCTCAATTGGTATCAACTTACGAAGCGTTGTTAAACTTGTCCTGAACTTTTAGATGAATGGGCCATTCCCATAAGCCAATAGGCAGGAAGTCACGTAAATCCTTTAACTTTCAATTGTACCTACTGTGTACCATGCTTACCAACAGAAGATATGTCGCCAGAAATAGCAAGGTGACCTGAACGGAACATACAGAGATAAAAAATGGTTGCAATACCTGGGGAATACCATATTTTTGAAATGTTAATGGAGCCAATCGATATATAAACCTAAACTACTGCAGGATAAGTGTACGACAACACATTTTCCAAAAAGAAAATGTGTTTGTACTTTTGTTTATGCATTTGTATATACATATTAAATATATGTATATATATGTGTATATAAGGATATATATATATATATATATGTAAGCTTAGCTTAAGGTAGTGTAAGTTATTTTTAAGGTTATGTGTAAATTAGTATATAAGTTTTTAATAAAACAGTTCTGTTATTAAGTTTTTTGATACATTTTCTTAATTTAAAATTGTCATTCAATATCTAATGTTTAGCGTTAATAGATAGTTTGTTAGTTTAGGTCGAAAGACATAGAATAAGTATAAGTTTAGCTTAGAGTGCCCGCCGAGGGCCAGTAAGTTACATTTAGCATTATTGTTCGTCTAACTAGTTTTAAGCATTTTTGTCTAGTGTTTAAGTATATCATGAATTCGCAAATAAAAATGAATTAAAAAAAAAACAACACATTTTCCTATTTTGAAGGTAGATAATTAATGCAGCTTTTCCCGTACGACAATGTTATTTGTTTTGATTATGTTTGCTACTGAATAAAAACGGATGGCTAAGTTATTCTCACATCTTCCTAGACGGAACTCCAGCGCACACTCGATAGTTCTGTGGCCGTGTTTTTGTGGATTTTGGGATGAGGGTTAACGTGGGTAAATCAGAGGTTATGGTCATTTCCAGAACGCCTGTTCAATTGACTCTACATGTTAGTGAAGTCTCAGTGAAGCAGGTGGAGAAGTTTAAGTATCTCGGGGTCTTCTTCACCAGTGATGGGAGGAGTAATACTGAACTTTCCTGTAGGATTGGTCAAGCTGGGCCGTCTTTGACACAGCTTGGGAGATCTGTAATCAGAAAGGCCGAGCTTAGTGTGAAAATCACGTTAGCAGTTTTGAACTCATTATTTAAACCAATTCAAAACCAAGTTAGCAGTTTTGAACTCAGTATTTGTTCCAACTCTCACCTATGGTCATGAAATTTGTGTAATGACCGAAAGTATAAGATTGCGAATACAAGCTGCTAAATTGAGATTTCTTCGTGCTGCTGTGGGAATTACTATAGGTTGAGAAACACGATAGTGTGCGAGTAACTCAACGTTGAGCAGCTTCTTCTTTGAACTGAAAGAGCTATGCTTCGTTGGTTTGGTCACGTGGCACGTATGTCCCCACCATCACGATTTCCGAGGCGGGCCTTGCATGCGATTCCATCAGTTAGGCGACCACTTGGCAGAACCAGGATGAGATAGTTGGGCCAAGTCCATAGCTCTCCTGGTTACGCTTGGGCATAACCCCTGATGAGAGTCGATGGCGGGAGATCGAGTTGCCTGGAGATCTCTCGTGCGTGGTTTACCCCCGCGGCCCCTATAGCGGATCATGCGGGTCAGAAGATGATGAGGATAAAAACAATACAAGTCCTATACATATTTTTAATCTCAAAACCTAGCTAGCCCCCAAACTTCAGTGGCCGGCCACTTTGATCCAATATCCAGTCTCGTCCTTTCTCCTTTTAAAAGTGTGTCAAAATCCATCTCTCGAAACTCTTGCACACGGATAACTGTTGATGCCTTTAAGTTATTAAATACTTTTGGACACCAATATCTTGTTCTTCTAATTCGTCTTTGATTTCAAGCGTGACAAATGCTGCTGTTTGCAACCGATCTTGTTCGCTGTTTCTATGCGATTCTTCTATTGATTGCATTGTTTCAATAATTTCCCCTTGCTCCGACCTTAAATTATGTTTGGATCTAGTAAGATGTCGTCATAGCCATTTTCCTTGAAAAAACACTCAAGATTGTGAAATTATTTGTTGATGTTGCCTTTTGCCACCATGGCTCTGCCTTTTGATATTTTCTCAGATTCCGTAAGTACATGAACGAGTAACGTTTAAAGAACAGTCTAAGTCACGTTCGCCTGCCTGATCATCCTTGACAATTTTTTTCCGTTTTATCGCTTTTTTTTTAATTGGGGCCCATATATTGCTTAAATTATGCACTATTTTGTAATGCCAGGCCCTTTAGTTTAGTAGAATTTATCAACTTTACCATATAACCTAACCAAAAAGGTACTTTTTGGTACATTATATTCCGAGGACATTTTCCTATGACTTAAATTGATTTTTTTTAAATCATTTTTTTCAGTTGATTGTAGGCGTGGAGAGAACTTTCAGGCAAATATCTAGTATTCGGCCAACCTGACTGGTTAAAAGACTATCTTATATAAATTGTGTCCCAATTCCCGGCCAAAATATAAGGGGAAAAATATTTTTGCTATTTGAAAACGTTGAATATATTGAAACACATTACTTTTTTTTTAATTTTATAAGGACTTATGTTATTATTGATGTAAAAAAAAAAAAAAAAATACCAAAAAATACTGACACTTGCTACTTTTTTTATTTATTTGCTTAACACTCGCTTGCCTGACATTCACAGAATGAATAGTTTTTTTGAAACCATTTTATTTGATCATAGAGATCAGTCAAACTTAGAAATGCCTGGAATTATAGGCACAATTTATGCAAATAATAAAAAAATAGTTTTATTAACAATTTTATCAGAAAGTAAGCGGATACTAGTGACTTGTGTTACTGGTATATCTCTCCTACCCTTCTTCCAAATGTATAATGCAAACTGACCCGGTTTTTCACCTATCTGTACTGTTGTTTCCTTTGAAAATCCTTAAGTCAGAAGAGTTAAAGAGTATCAGAAATTTATGAACATACAAACATCGAAACCACCCCATTTATTTTGATGCATGTTCAGACTTACAGTTGGGAAGTACCATAGTGCATGTCTCATTATACGACAGTCAGCGAGTACATTTTCAGTATTGAATGCATGTAATGATCCTTCCCAGCAGCACAATTTTCCACCCTTCCGAATGTGTACTTTGTTTTAAATATTCCCTTCATTAAATTTTCTGTTCAACATATTCTATATTCGTACCTGCCTTTAGCATAACAACTGCAACGCCATGGTATCCAGGTATTTTCGGTCATCCATACTATGAATAAAAGTATCGAATTACATAAAATAAAAAAAAATAACGAAACATCTCCAATCAATCAGAAATCCTTCGCGAAGATATCTCCTTTGTGTGCCCTCCCATCACTACAGATGCGCAGCCACAGGAGAGCGTAAGAGAGCCGTTGTTCTACTGTTGTATGTATCTTTTTATACTGTCACTCCCTACATAAAAGGCACAATCATAGACAAAGATACATACTCGTACTTTAATAAAGTTGATAACGAGAAGGCGAATAATTCGAGGGCGAGGGCCGAGGAAACGAGACAAGAAAAGGACAGTCATAATCAATCCCATGCTCAGATTATTGGTTTTGAAGGTCTCCTTTTGCCCTACTGGTTATGGGCCACTAGTCCGCTATAGCTACCTGACTATCAGGTAACTTCCAGAGCACGAGAGAATTTGTCTCCAACGGAAGTGAGACATATTCTCCGGAAAACAATGCCGATTATAATGAACTTTGATGTTAATGGCTCGGCGACTGTCCCACTGATGGACGAAGGATAATCGATGTCGAACCAAAGGGACAGTTCTTCAATTAGAGAATAACAAGAGTGGAGTACAAATTTTCGGATTCAGTCTTCTTAGAATTAAATCGGTTCAGTTACTACATGTACGTCACTTCCTTGACGTCTCCTTTAAGCAGAACTCAATTAGATTGCATTGTGTGTCCTTACATTGCAATCACTCCTGGTGGAAACTAAATCAAAACTTTTAACAAGCAGATTCCTTTGGAATTCCTTTATTTCCTTATGCTGACTGAGTCGATGTTCTGCGGTGGTCGCATGCAAAAGTGCAATATTTCGAGCTCGTTATTCACCTGGCAGGCAGCAATTGGATTGCGAAAACAGCTGCTGCTCATTTTTGAACCTCGCCAAAGTGAACATCAACAGGATGACTCCCTCATTTTGTGCGTCCTTCGAACACAGTTGAAGGGATATATGTTTGCACAGACAACGAAATGGAATGGAATCGTGCTTGAAATTGGTAAAGTTATTCGTTTTGGTTATTGGTTTCGATCTCATTATTTGATAAGAAGTTTTCAAATTAGGACAAAAAACCCCCTAAGTCGGATGGCGGCACTGCAATATGTTGCAGCGTGTATTGAGGTAGTCTTTTAAATCGTGCGAGAGATGGGAGCAGGTATTTGAAATTGTTTTCACTGTGTATTCACAAGGATAATTAAAAACAAGAATGTGTTGTTACAGGAACGTTATGACTAGCATTGTATTAACAAAAATATTAGCTGACGGAGTCAACTCCTGGAAAGTTCCCTTAATTTGATTTGTTTTCTATTTATAGTAAGTCATTAATGGTCCAGTCACCATTTGCCGTTGGAATCAAAGCAGTCTGACTAGGGGTATCACAACGGACCAATATGGTCTAAGTGTGCTGGTGAATGCGCTAGCAGCTCCCTACCTAACCTAATCTAAATCATTTACAACTTCATGAATTTATATTTTAATCCGTTTCATAAGTTTCTAATGAAACGCAATATTCGTAGTCGAATTCGCAAGCAACAAGTAACCAATCAGCAAGGTCGCTGGTTGTCTTCAATTGCGAGAAGTAAGTACGTTGAGGTTCCCACACCTCAACATCCATAAAGGTACCTGGCGGTCTCCTGATCAATCAACCGTCAACCAGATTGATCATGTTGCGATCGACATCAGACACTCCTCCAGCATTCTTGATGTCCGAACGTTCCGAGAAGCCAACATCGAATCGGACCATTTCCTTTTTGTAGCCAAGGTAAGAACTCGGATATCAAGAGATCAACGGAGTCGAGAAAGGTCACCACGGTGTGACGTGAAAGCTACAATCGCAAAGGACTGCTGGGATCTTTGCCGATCGAGTCTCCCGGAATCTTTCTCTAAGTTCGTCGCCACATGCGCAAACAATCCAAGAAGATTGGAGGCGTTGTCAAGAAGCCATCAAAGATGCTGCCACTGATGTGCTGGGTTTTACGGCACCACCTAGAAAAAACCCAGGGACGAGAATGGACAACTAGTAGTAGAGTCGCAGTCGATACTTTTTGCAACTTGGAAGAACCATTTCTGCAGACTGCTAAACGGCGATGATGACACCAATACGGCTGTCAGGGAGAATATCCCACTCAATATGGACGATGATCGACGAGAATTCCGTCCCCCCGACTTAGACGAAGTCAAGATAGCAATATCAAGACTGAAGTCTAACAAAGCTACCGGTGCGGACGGACTGTCCGCTGAAATCTTTAAGGCAGCTGGAGATGATCTGGTTGGGCGCATGCACCAGCTCATCTGTAAGATATGGTCGGAGGAAAGCATGCCCGATAAGTGGAATGTCAGTATCGTTTGCCCGATCCACAAGAAACGCAGAGCGATCCAAAACTATAGAGGGATAAGTCTCCTGAACATCGCTTATAAGATCTTCTCTGCCGTTTTGTGTACTCGCCTGAATCCGCTTATAAATAACCTGATAGGTCCATATCAGTGTGGCTTCAGGACAGGGAAGTCCACCATCGACCAGATTTTCACACTACGGCAGGTCCTGAAAAAGACCCAAGAAATGCAAATCAACACCCACCACCTTTTTGTCGATTTCAAGGCCGCATATGACAGCGTGCATAGCGACCAGCTATACAACGCCATGTCTAGTTTTGACATTCCTGCCAAACTCGTCAGGTTGTGCTGGATGACAATGGAGAATTATCGCTGCTCCATCAACGTCGGTAACGAACTCACCGAGACATTCAATGTCAAAAAATGTTTTAGACAAGCCGACGCGCTGTCATGTGATTTCTTTAACATCATCCTGGAAAAGATCGTGCAAGACTCATATGCCAACACTAGAGGCACGATCTTCCAGAAGTCCGTAAAACTGTTAGCATACGCGGACGACATTGACGTGATTGGCAGAACACAGCGAGCCGTCAATGAGGCGTTTGCTGACATTGAGGCGGAGGCGGCTAAAATGGGTCTAGCGGCGAATGAGGGAAAAACGAAGTATATGCTGTCATCAAGAAACGACACACAACATCGACGTCTTGGACAGAGCGTCACAATGGACAGCTATAACTTCGTGGTAGTCAAGGACTTCGTCTACCTTGGCTCCGCAGTAAACAATACAAACAACATCAGTACCGAGATCAAACGCAGAGTAACTCTTGCCAACCGCTGTTTCTATGGGCTCAAGAGGCAATTGAGTAGTAGAGCCATCTCTCGAAGGACCAAGCAGACTTTATACAAGACCTTGATCATTCCAGTCCTGCTGTGCGGCGCGGAGGCATGGACAATCTCAAAAGCGGACGAGGGAGTCCTTGGTCTCTTCGAGAGAAAAGCTCTGCGTGCGATCTTTGGTCATGTTTGCGTTGACGGTTTCTGGAGGAAAATATTCAACCACGAACTGTACGGGCTGTACAGCGACATGAGTCTAGTCAGGCGTCTTTGGATCCAATGCCTTAGATGATTAGGCCATGTAGAGCATATGGACAACTCAGCTCCGGCCCGAAAAGTCTTCGACTCTGAACCCGTCGTACAACGTAACAGAGGACGCTCGCGTTTAAGGTGGCGCACCCAGGTGTAGAATGACCTCAACCAACTTGGCGTGCGACACTGGAGGCAGCTAGCCAGAGACCGTGCTAGCTGGAGAGGCTTGTTATTTGAGGCCCAGGTCCACTCCGGACTGCAGCGCCAAATAAGGAAGAAGAAGTACGTTGAGGAAGCTGGTAAGTCCTAGTAGAGGCCGCGGACTACATAGACAAATATCGTGTTTTTCGGCCACTTAAGATGATTATGTTTTATTTGAATACTGATTTGAATAACAAATAACAACTATCAACAATATAAATAATAAAAAACAAATAAAAATATTCGTAACATTAACTATAAACTAGATTGAAATTGATGTAAGGCTTGGCTGAGCTTTATAACTTGATTATGTGAAGTCTGTGACTTCTTATATATTTATATACATATTATTCTTATAGTGCCAAAAATTTTTAAGTAGAACTAGATGGGTCGAGATCTTTAAAGTTCATTGTTCAATGTGGAGTAGGAGCTTGTTCAGTTTGATAATGTATTCATGCCCAGTGTTCAGTTCTGAACACATTTAACTGATTTCCCTTTGTAGTTTGAGTTAAACTTCAGTATTATGGCGCTTAAGCGTCAGTTCCCATTGCAACCACTTCTGCGGAAAATAAGGACTATCTAAGAAATCGGCCTACATTGCTTTGGACCACATTTAATCCTAAATTGAAATGCAACCACAATCCAAAATGCACCATCAAGTTCTTAAAAGCTTCTTTTCATAAAATCTAGCAAAACGAAGTTCAACTGAACTGAAATTCAGATTTCAATGCGAAACCGTCGATTTAAGTTCTTCGAATTAGAGATATGTCTTGTCTTTATTGAATACAAACTTCTTCTGATTAAAATATACATTTCATGAAAATAACTAAGAACTAGATTTGATAACAATTAAATGAAGTGATTAATATACTACAGTGATCTGCTGCACAAGTATAAGGTATAATTACTAATTTACTGGCCCTCGGGTTGCTAACCTGAACTTAATCGCATGCTATGTCTTTCGACATAATCTGATTACGATAACAAATTCTAAATGCAAAGAGATAAACGAAAAGGTGCTAAATGGCAGAACTATTTTGAGCTTAAAACTTACATGATACCTTAAAATAAAAACTATATGATTTTAAACTTAAAAACGTACTTTTGCTTATGTACACATACATATGCATATGCATATCGGTGTACCAGAGGAGCTTCTCCTCACATCATTATGCAATAGACATAGATCACGGTCCCATCTTGTAGGTTGTTGCAAGCCAATATGTAGGACTGAATGCGCCTCAAGTTATAGACATGTTTGATAAAATCTAGAAAATAAAATAGCCAGTGCAATTTAACAAATTTATATTTGCTATAACATCAGAAAGCCTGTCATTGTTGTCCATTAATGTCCTGTCAGTAACCGCCTGTACAACGTTTTTAAACTTGACACCAATTTAATTTTCTGTTGGTGAAGTGCGAGTAATATTGCTTTACAGCACAAGTTGTATTACTAATGACACTGAGGGGCGGCAGCCTGATTGATCTAGAGACGCCTTTTAACAACGTACGTATAGAAGACTTTTTTAAAAAATCAATACGCATAGCATTACTAAACCAATCCTGTACCTATTATGGAAAATGCTTACAAGCTTAAGAATCGTCGTCAACGCTTGCTACGTCCTTTGTTGGGTTGTCCCACAGACTCAGAGTTGTTAATGCGTTCTACAAGATCCACCCACCTTAGGCGTTGGATCCGTGGCCCAGCAGATCCCATCACCGCAAAAAGCACCAAAGTGGTACGCAGAACTTTTTTCTGGAAAAGATAAAGCACTGCTTCAACCACTCTTGAGATTTTCTATACTTCAGTGTCATACTGCGCGAAGTTCTTAACAATGTAGAAGTTATAGCTGCCCATTGACCCGCTTTGTCCAAGTCGTCGATGTGCTTTGTCCTTCATTGAAGAGAGAATATATTTTTTTTTTTTTTTTTTTTACTTCATTTTTATTTTGGAATTCAGAAAAACTTATATACTAGACAAAAATGCTTAAAACTAGTTGAACGAACAGAATTACGATATATATAACTTACTGGCCCTAGGCGGGCACTCTAAGCTAAACTTAATCTTATCCTATGTCTTTCGACTTAAACTAAAACTCCATGCATTTAAAGAATAATTTCATGATCTGTGCGACTTATTATTAAGAAAAATTGAGAAAAAAAACTTAATGACTGAACAGGATTTACTTAAAACTTATAACCTAACTTACACACTACCTTAAAATTAACTTAGGCTAACTTAAGCTAAACTACATACATATACATATGTATATATGAATGCATAGACATATGTATATATATGTACTTAATATATACAATGTATACACATAGATACACAGTGGTGTATCCATGTGAATACTAATACTTTTTTTTTTTTTTTTTTTTTTTATATATATTTACATCTTACAACTACCTTAAAAACTACCTTAGGCTATGTAGGTCGGCCATAGGTTGCAGCTTATAGATTTTCATCTATTCCGCTGCAAGACAGAGACCGACTGCTCCCCATAAGGGGGAACGCGCTACCCTTTCTACCCCGGGTCTAAAGGGTTCGACGAGGGAGTTCCCTCTCTCCCCAGCCACCAGAATTTTCGATGTTGCGATGCAACATCCAGAACATCTCTCCTTGATACCGCCGTACTGAAGCGGAGGAGACCCTCCTCAGCTCGTTGTGCGACGGAGCGGTCGTGGTTGAGTCGCCCATCCACAGTTGAACGGGCTATGTGGAAGATGAGCGGTACCGCATTTATATTTTGTAACAGCCCGTTCTTGTCTAAATGGAGAAAGGCTTCTGGGGGGACGAAGCCGTTGTGACGTACCCTTTCGTGGTATTGGGGATTGGGGTAGTAAGCCCCTGAGATCAAGTTATTGGACGAGTTCATCGCTCTAGCAGTGTGACCTCGAACCAACTTCAACAGGAAATTGTCCACTCTTATCAGGTTTGCCCTGTTGTATAAGACCTCATTGGAATAGTATTTTATGTACTGGGACTCTGGAGTTCGATAAAGGCGAAGGCAAGCCCTAAGACAAGCCCTCTCGAACAACCGAATCTTTTCCATTAAGCTTGCACTCACGTTGAACCACACGGGACAGCCATAGGTGAGCATTGGCCGGATGAGCGCCATGTAGCAGATGACCTTCACCCTTGCATCGAGTTGGCTGTTGTAAAACAGTCTCTTTGCAAGGGCAAAAGCACCTCGGGCCCTGGCCAGAGCAGCATCTACATGTTTATTAAAATATAGATACTGGTCTAGCCAGATCCCGAGGTATCTGACTACAGTCCTTTGCGCCAGTGGTTCCCCGTGTCGTCCAACGATTAAGAACTTTCGCCAATTCTTTTTCGTGTCCGCCGAGGCCTTATACAACGGTGTCCTGAACAGAATGGTTTCCGACTTCTGGAAGTTGATACTCAACTTCCAGTCATCGCAAATTCTCATGAATGAATCGAAGTCACCCTGCGTGAGGGTAGTGATTTCCTCGATCTTTTTTCCTGATCTGTACACGATCAAGTCATCGGCATACGCAATTACGTGAGGAAGATAACTTATTAGATCGCTCAAGTAAATGTTGAACAGGATCGGCGAATTAACGGCACCCTGTTGGAGACCATTTTTAACTTGGAATACACCTGTGGAGGTCACGTTGCCATTTTTGACTACGAACCGTCTACCGGTAAGCATGTTACACAGTAGGTACAGCAGGGGTTTGCTAATGCCTAGTCGATTGATCTTGTAGAAAAGACCTTCTAACCATACGGTGTCAAAGGCCTTCTCCAGGTCAATCAAGCAGGCACCCGTACATTGTTTCTGGCTCTTGTTCCATTGGATATCCGACACCAGTTTCGACGCGGCATGAATAGTGTCATGCCCCGCTTTGAAACCGAATTGGTTATCCGGAATTATATTTTTGTCCTTAGTCCAGTTGATCAGAGTTCTATTGATCACCTTCTCGAATACCTTGCTGATGTTCGGAAGGAGACTTATTGACCGGAGGTTGCAAGGATTCGAAGAATCTTTTCCTCTCTTGGATATGGGTTGCACAATCGCAGTTTTCCAATGCTCTGGATAATGTGCATTATTCAAAGCATTGTTAAACAGGATTGTGTACATGTTAACCACTTCCAGGGGGAGGTGTCTTAGCACAATGTTGGAGATCCCGTCGATTCCAACAGACTTTTTCTTCTTTAATGATTCGAAGACCGCTTGGAGTTCTGTCTTCGATATGAACGGGGGATGCACCCCTTCGTCGGCGATGGCATTATCTGCCATGTTATCATCATTGAACACGACAAAGCCAGTGTTCTCAGATCGCCACTGCTGCATGTCTTCTCGAATCTGAGAGTTGCTAGCCAATACGCGGTTATCCAAGTCGTGGTTCGGGCGAACGCTCTCATTCACCTTGTACACTTCCTGAAAGACCGCGCCAAGTACCTCCATTTTTTCTTGCGGATCTTCGACCACAAAGAAGTTATCGTCGAGTACGGCATTATCTGGAGTGATATCTGCTGTAGTCAGTATACGTTCGTTGTCCGTCGTTCTGGGAAGTTTAAGACACGGAAGATCGCTATTTTTGCTACGGAAGAATTTGTTTATTTGCGGGAACATGCTCGGGTTGTTAGATCTAACAGCCCGAATCTTATCATTCCAGTAAGAATTAACAGAAAGTCTGTAATTCTGGGCAATTAATGTCTGAATGTTCTTAATTAGCGATTTCAGTGTCCTAACTTCCTCACTACGTCTGTCAGTAAACCGCCTGTACAAGTTTTTTAATCTTGTTAGGAGTCTACTTTTTTGTTGGTGTAGGGCGTCAATTGTCGCATTACGGTAAATGTCTTGTTGTTTGTACGTATATACCGTGGTATCGTGCTGTCCATCGTTCGTTTGATTGTCTCGTCCAATTGAATTAGATACATGTCAATCTCTTCGTTTGACAAGTTTCTATTGGACGGTATGTGGAGCTCGTTCGAAGAGAGTGCTCGCGTCATTTGTCTGGAGAAGCGTGTCCATCGAGCCCTACTGTAATTGTAGGGGTACGTTTGAACAAACTCTCCTAAGTCCGCAATGTCGTTGGGGATCTTGATTTCGGCACTGAGTCCGCAATGGTCACTGAGATACACGAATGTGTTCAAACAGTTTACCGTTTGTGCGTCTGTGTCTGTCAGCTGCAGTCTTGCGTCTAACAGCAGGAGATCCAGATAAGAGCCGCTCCTGGGGAACGACGAGATCTCTGTTGCCTTCAAATCGAGTCTATACTCGACACTGTGCAAGCAAAACCAGCTGTAAAGCTGGTCCCCTCTATTGTTGGAAATTATGTTTCCCCAATATCCATGTCGGGCATTCGTTCTGGAACTAGGGTTGCCGGAGGAGTAGACCGACACCGCATACAACCTCCTTCCACTGCGGAGCGAAATGCACACGATGCAGGCCTCCAACTCCTGAAACCTTCGTACTGCACCACTATACACTACTTTATGTTTTATGTTGTTTTTAATGAAGATAGCAACACCGCCTCCACCACTGGAATTGGGCCGGTCTCTTCTAATAACACTATAATTACTGTGCTCCAGTATGCCTCTCCGAGTTAGCTTGGTTTCGCTAATCAGCATCAGCTCTGCGCTTTGGTCATCCAAAAGTTTATAGAGCTCGTTTTTTCGTGGGATCCCTATCAATGAATTTGCATTCACTGCAAGGATCTTAAAAATGCTCTCCGTCTGCGCAGCCATTAAGACTTTTGACGTGGTTGGTTCTGCAGGAGCGCCAGAATTTGGCCGACCTGCTCCTCTAACCGAGCCAAACGCCCTTCAATGGAGGCTTTCCATTCAGGCGCTGGTTCGTGTGCTTTTGGCACTGAAGGTTGCGGCACTACCTTTGGTAGTTGCTGCTTTTCCGTGCTCGTCTGGCCGGACGCCATTTGGGCGCAGGTCAATTGAGGAGTTACGGGAATGGCTGCTCCGAGCGGCTTTTTCATAGGGGGCTGCTTCTGCAGAACCGTTTTTGCTTTCCGCTCTTGAAACTTAGGGCAACCCCGATAGTTAGCGGTGTGCCCCGCGTTTCCGCAGAGTACGCACTTGAGCTGACTTTTGTCAGCTGCTCCTTCTTTACCCAGAGAACAATTCTCCGCATTGTGGTCCTCGCCGCACTTTACGCATCGAGGCTGCATTTGGCAGTTCGACGCGGCGTGCCCGAACCTTTGGCAGCGGTAGCATTGCACAATACCATCGCGCCTAGTTATACTTTCCCATTTGCAATGATAGTCAGCCAAACGGACAATATCGTTTACCTTATCTATTTTGCTATTGGGTGTAGCCTGCACAACGAAGAACGGTAATTTCCGCCCCTCCCTTTTTGCCTTAGCTGTGGTGAAGGGCTTGACTCCGACGATCTCGACACCGTCACACACATGCTCCTTGAGCAGTTGGAAGATCTCCTCCGCTTCGAGCGGTCCGGAGATCTTTAATAATTTTGACTGGAGCTTTTCTCCTTTTGGCGTAAAGGAGAAGAACTCTATCGTCGAACGCTTTAAACACTTTTTTACCTTATTGTACTGGTCTACTGTATTGCAGCAGATTGAGTACTTCTCAAAACCTTTATTTTTTTTATAAGAAAATTACCACTGCCTATGGCCGTCCTACATACCTGTGCAGTTTGTTTGACATCCGGTTTGTAGAGGTTTATCGGTGGCACTTTCTCTTTCTTTTGGGGTTGTTGCTGTTGCTGGTGAACTGCTGGCTGCTGATTTTGTTGCGCTTCTGTCACTTGCTGCTGTTTCTCCTGCTGTGGTGCTGGTTGCTGGTGTTGCTGGACTTTTGCCTGTTGGTGTTGCTTGCGCTGTTTTGTTGCTGTTTTGCTTGCTTGCTGGACAGATGTCTGTTGTTGCTGCTTCAACTGCTGTGTTGCTGTTTGCTGCGTTTGCAGTTGAGTTGGTTTTGGTGCCTGTTGTTGTTGCTTGCACTCTTGCGTTTTCAACTCATTCTCCTTCTTTCTCCTTGCGAGAGTACTTGCACGAAGTGCTCTGATTTCTTTGAGGAGTTTGTCGGTTTCCTCCTTCAAATTCGTAACAATCGCTTCTTTGGAGCGAATTATTTCTTCGACTTCTTCCTCCGTGTCGGAGGGCATGGATTCGAAGCTATTACTGCTTACAGTGAACCGCCCTTCCCTCCCATCAGATACGTACGAGTACCCATCATCATCTGCGTCGGCCTCGGCTGCCGTCTCATTCGATGACGTAGCCTCTGGATTGTCTTCCTCCTGCCGTCTTTCTTGTGACGTGTCAGTGAGGCGACGCTTTGAAACTTTGGAGGTTCGTTTTTTCCTCCTTCTCTTCGCCGTGCCTTCTTGAGGCACCGTTGTTTGGTGGCGTGATACTTCTCCCACCGGTTGAAGATTCTGCCCGTCCGCTTCAAAGCTATCGGACTGCCCGTTCGTCTCCATTTGAGCTACAGTCACTTCTTTTTCTTTCAAAGAAAAAAAAAAAAAAAAAGACGCTGGGTTTTGAACCCAGCCCCTTTCGAGTCTCAGCTGTTGGCTCTATTCGTTTGGCCACGCTCTTGTTGCGGATCCTGATATCGATTGCACTACTTCACTAACTTCACTTTACTAATTTTTTGTTTTAATTTTCACGATCGAAACACTTGTGCACAGTTCCACTGTCAGTGAACGACTGTGAGAGAATATATTTGTTTTATCCTCATTCACTGCTAGACCCCTTTAAGCCCCTTCCGTCTCAATGCCAGGAAACGCTTTATTGACGGCCGGCTGTGTCTTGCCAGTCACGTTAATGTCATCCGCGCATGCTAAAAGTTGTACGGACTTCTGGAAGATCGTGCCTCTAGTGTTGGCGTGTGAGTCTTGCACGATTTTCTCTAGGATGATGTTGAAGAAGTTACATGACAGTGCGTGCCCTTTTTTAACATTGAAGTGTTCGGTGAGTCCGTTTGTCCAACGTCCGCCCTTGACCAACGTGTCCTTAACCTTATCTGTGATTGTCCGAACTGAAACTAGTAGCTTACTGAGTCTTAATGGGGTTATATTTTTTGAGTCTGGCAAACAATACCAACAGCTTTATTCGACTTTAGTCTCGATATCGCTATGTTGACCTCGTCTGGGTCGAACCACGGAATTATCGTCGATCATCGTGCAGATTGAGTACCGACTGACAGCAGTACTTCAGTTTTCATACCCGTTTAAGAATCTGCAGTAGTGATATTTTCAGATTTCAGTATCGAATACGATTATATTAGCATATGGGCATTATCGTCCCGACAGGCTTCTTTCCGAACCTTATATCGAATGGAGAGATGTTCCACCTTTTGGCACATCTTTCGGCCATCATTCTTCTCGGTGCATTAAAAGCGCGTGATTGAGGAAATGAATCACTCGCTTATTTAGGGTTCTGACACACAGTTATGTTATAATTCTTTAACGTTAGGCAAGGTCTTATGTGAGAAAATGTAAGACAGAAAGCAAGAACCTTAAGACGTTAATACCAAACCAAAAACCAAAAAATGCTTGTTTACGTATACTAGTTTATAAATTTGTTTGCATTTTTTAAATTAACTTATTTACCTTGCAGATTGAATTCGATTATCTTATTCTCTTACATTCGTTTTTGTTGTACTACAATATTGTACTGTGAATTAACTTGGCAAACGGCGAAGAATCGCTCTGTATCTCTTTGAAATAAATTCACTCTTGTTGAGAACAAGCAGCATTTCGCCCTTTGCAAGTGGATATACGAGGAGTCACTTTCTAGCCGTTGACTGAACAAGTTGAAGTTGTGGAAAATAAATTTGTATTGTTTTTTTTAATTTGTATTGTTTTTTATTTTTATTATTTATATGTTATTGTAATTTTATGTGATATAGATCACGAAATCGGAAATTTCTTACAACCATTAGGAAATAATGCATATTTCTAACTTATCCTAATTACTACATGTTGGTTTATCCAATTTGTCCTTAGTATCAATTGTTTCATTTATGAATTAACATTCAATAATATTGTTGGATTAGAGTGCCCACCGAGGGCCTATAGGTTAGATACAGTATACAATACTGTTAGTCTAGTAGTTTAAGGGGTTGGGCAAATCTAGAGGATGGATTTTTTTTTCAGAAATACTACAAAATAAATCGAGATTCCAATAGTTTTTTCTACACACACACCTTTGACTTCTTCTTAATTTGGCGCTACAGTCCGAGGTGGACCTGGGCCTCAACCAACAAGCCTCTAGCTAGCACGGTCCCTGGCTAGCTGCCTCCAGTGTCGCACGCCAAGTTGGTTGAGGTCATTCTACACCTGGGTGCGCCACCTTAAACGCGGGCGTCCTCTGTTACGTTGTACGACGGGTTCAGAGTCGAAGACTCTTCGGGCCGGAGCTGTGTTGTCCATACGCTCTACATGGCCTAGCCATCTTAGGCGTTGAATCCGAAGAGGCCTGACTAAACTCATATCGCTGTACACCTCGTACAGTTCGTGGTTGAATATTTCCCTCTAGAAACCGTCAACGCAAACATGATCAAAGATCGCACGCAGAGCTTTTCTCTCGAACATACCAAGAACTTCCATGCCTCCGCGCCGTACAGCAGGACTGAGATGATCAAGGTCTTGTATTAAGTCTGCTTGGTCCTTCGAGAGATGGCTCTACTACTCAATTGCCTCTTGAGCCCATAGAAACAGCGGTTGGCAAGAGTTACTCTGCGTTTGATCTCGGTACTGATGTTGTTTGTATTGTTTACTGCGGAGCCAAGGTAGACGAAGTCCTTGACTACCACGAAGTTATAGCTGTCCATTGTGACGCTCTGTCCAAGACGTCGATGTTGTGTGTCGTTTCTTGATGACAGCATATACTTCGTTTTTCCCTCATTCGCCGCTAGACCCATTTTAGCCGCCTCCGCCTCAATGTCAGCAAACGCCTCATTGACGGCTCGCTGTGTTCTGCCAATCACGTCAATGTCGTCCGCGTATGCTAACAGTTTTACGGACTTCTGGAAGATCGTGCCTCTAGTGTTGGCGTGTGAGTCTTGCACGATCTTCTCCAGGATGATGTTAAAGAAATCACATGACAGCGCGTCACCTTGTCTAAATCCTTTTTTGACATTGAATGTCTCGGTGAGTTCGTTACCGACCTTGATGGAGCAGCGATAATTCTCCATCGTCATCCAGCACAACCTGGCGAGTTTGGCAGGAATGTCAAAACTAGACATGGCGTTGTATAGCTCGTCCCTATACACGCTGTCAGATGCGGCCTTGAAATCGAAAAAAAGGTGGTGGGTGTCGATTTGCATTTCTTGGGTCTTTTTTAGGACCTGCCGTAGTGTGAAAATCTGGTCGATGGTGGACTTCCCTGGCCTGAAGCCACACTGATATGGACCTATCAGGTTATTTATAAACGGATTCAGGCGAGTACACAAAACGGCAGAGAAGATCTTGTAAGCGATGTTCAGGAGACTTGTCCCTCTATAGTTGTGGATCGCTCTGCGTTTCTTGTGGATCGGGCAAACGATACTGACATTCCACTTATCGGGCATGCTTTCCTCCGACCATATCTTACAGATTTGCTGGTGCATGCGCCCAACCAGATCATCTCCAGCTGCCTTAAAGATTTCAGCGGACAGTCCGTCCGCACCGGTAGCTTTGTGAGGCTTCAGTCTTGATATTGCTATCTTGACCTCGTCTAAGTGGGGGGGGACGGAATTCTCGTCGATCATCGTCCATATTGAGTGGGATATTCTCCCTGACAGCCGTATTGGTGTCATCATCGCCGTTTAGCAGTCTGCAGAAATGGTTCTTCCAAATTCCAAACGGTATCGACTGCGACTCTACTACTAGTTGTCCATTCTCGTCCCGGCAGGCTTCTGTCCTTATATCTGAACCTTATATCCACTGGATAACTGTTTCACCCTATGGTAAAACTTTCGGACATCGTTCCTACCGTAGCACCTCTCCATCGCCTCGATCGCGCGCTTCTCGTGCTCTTTCTTCTTTCTCCTGAGAAGCCGCGTCTCGACCCTTCGTTTCTGTTCGTAGAGCTCACGCACAGCTCTCGTTGTTCGTTGCAGCGTTGCTTTGTAGGCTTCTCTGCCAGCCTACACTCGTTGTCAAACCATGGGTATTTTCTAGGTGGTGCCGTAAGACCCAGCACATCAGTGGCAGCATCTTTGATGGCTTCTTGACAACGCCTCCAATCTTCTTCGATTGTTTGCGCAGGTGGCGACGAACTTAGAGAGAGATTCCGAGAGACTCAATCGGCAAAGATCCTAGCAGTCCGCGTGCTAGCTACATAGAGATTACGTCCCGTGACAAAGTCCACCAGCCTGAGTTCGTTATCGGATGTGGTGTCATGCAGGCTGTGTTTTCCGATGACTTTGGCAAAGATGTCTTCCTTACCCAGCTTTTCATCGAAATTTCCTAGAACGATCTTGGTGTCGAAGCTGGGGCACTGATCCTAAGTCCTTTCTAGGAGATCATAGTCATCCTTGCTGCTGTCATCTTTGTCCTTTGTCGGAGCGTGGGCGCAAATCAGGCTGATGTTACCGAATTTATCTTTGATGCGGATTGTTATGAGGCGTTCGCTTTTACAGACAAAGCTTAAGACTTTTTGCCTAAGTCTGCCTCGAACAACAAATCCACATCCAAATAAGCCCCTCTCCCTGTTGCAATCACCGTAGTAGATGTCGCAGTTTCTCATCCTCTTCATGCCCGGTCCATTCCACCGCACTTCCTGGATTGCGGTAAAGTCTGCTGGTCGTCAACATTAATTCCGTCCGTATCCGAGGCAGTTGGTTGGATTTCAAAGCGTTGATATGGCGTCTCATGCAGGCACAACCGTCTGCACTTAGCCTCTATCAGCGAACTCCTACTCTCACCTCCACGTGGTCGAATCTTGGAACCGAGCACCTTCGAGTCAGAAGGAGTTACCTGGTGCGCAGTCCTTCTAGAGCTACTTCGACATTTTCGGAGCACAGGTCTTGGAATTGAGATGGCGGCGGCAGATCCCTATAGTTTTAGGGACAACGGCGGCGTTCACAGCCTCAGCGAGGTTACCGACCCCGAATAATCCCGGACCCTCCGCCCGAGGGTTAAAGAATAGGGCCTGGCCTCCCAGTTGGGGGTTGTGCGTGAGGTTAACTCCCTCACCACGTAAAAATATAATGGTTCAGAGACACACCAGTGACTAGCTATTACACAATTTGTCATGGGTCAAAAATTACCAATATATGTTTTAGCTGGTGTTGTTAATATTTGGGATGTAGTTCCAAAAAATACTACATATTAGTATTTAGTATTTTTAAATGTCTTTTTGGTTCTTTCTAGTGGCTTGCGGCAAAAACCGATTTGTATATAACCTTCTAATGTGGCTGACTATAAATAGGCAAAATTTTAAGAAATTCGGACTTGAGCATTTTTGGAAACTTCATCCTTAATTTGTGATATTATTATGCAAATTTAGTTTTTTGTGCCACATGAAACCCTATATAGGTTTCTTTCGGCCACCTATTCCAACAGAATTTCTGTTTACGGACGGAAATTATAAATGCTGTAAGTGACCACTTAAACATAGATCAGAAAAGGTTATGAGTACTTCCCCAGGCCCGAATCCTTACGTTGACTCCAGAGTTACCGATATAACATCGGCCTTTCAATTGTTCAGGTGCTAACTGATATCATCGATATTATTGTAAGAATGACAAACATTGAAGGTAAACATTTCTGTGTGTCCCATGTGTTTTTTATTTTCAAATTGCATTTATAAGGAAATCGCATTAGAGAAAAAGGAGTGAGATTTGATAGAATTTTTATCGAAACTACTCTTGCTGACAGCAGTTTTTCGCTCCCATGGAGAGGCACTAGAATTTTTTTTGGAATCTTTCTCAATTTTAAAGGCTACGATGTGTTTTCCACGATTCCAAAATATATCGACAGTTAAAAGCTTCGATAACAAGTGTGACAGGAATGAATGTCGAGATCAGGATATACTCGCTCTAATTAGAGATTTCTGCAATAGAAGGGAAAAGTAATGTTCAAGAAACATTCAACCAAGGGAAGTGGTGTACTGCTGATAAACATTTGGTAACATGCCGTTAGAAATGTTCAAGAGAAAACAAATCATTTCAGACAAGAGGTTTTTTTTTTAGGAAAGCTAGCAGAAGCTTGGATAGAAGGTACCCTTTCGTGGTATAGTGGATTGGGGTAGTACGCCCCAGAGATCGAGTTATTGACCGAGTTAATCGCTCCGGCAGTATGACCTCGAATCATCTTCAACAGGAAATTGTCCACTCTTACCAGGTTTGCCCTGTTGTATAAGACCTCATTGGAGTAGAATTTTCTGTACTGGAACTCTTCTGTTCTTGAAAGTTGAAGGCAAGCCCTAAGACAAGCCCTCTCTAGCAACCGAATCTTTTCCATTAAGCTTGCGCACATGTTGAACCAAACGGGACGCCCATAGGTAAGCATTGGCCGAATGGGGCCGTGTAGCAGATAACCTTCACCCTCGCATAGAGTTGGCTGTTGTAAACCTCTTTGTACGGGCAAGAACGCATGGGTCTGGTACATCTTCGTATGTACAGGCTTTGATGCAAAAATATATAATTTTCCCGGAACGTCCGAAATGCATTTATAAAAACAAATTATTGCTCTTGTTCTGCTGCTACCACAAAGCATTCATTGAAATTGAACAGTATGTACTTATTTAATAATTTATGATGAACTAACACTTCAGGAACGAATGATATTTGGCACATTTGAGCAGAATGATATTTTGACCAATTTAAAGGTCCTCTCATATCGGAGCACATCCAATTTGGTTCGCATGTTCATAGTATCTTTGGGTGCCCCGTTTAGGATGTTTCACTTTAGGTATTTAATTCTACGAAACTGACAGTGACGGTTGACAGTTTTGACTACTGCCAAAATTGCATCCTTTCTTAAGGGCGCAAGTGTAAAGCATTGTCAATAGACACTGCGTTGGGATATATTACGGTTTTTCTCTTCTATGGATAACTTACCTTTTGGGTCCGTTCATTTGCCAATACTCATCCCCATTCATGAATATAGCAGACAAATGCTACTAATCCAACCCATTCCCTCGATGACGACTTTTTTCTAAAAATTAAATCGTTTTATTTTTAAATTCATAGCTAACTTAAATAGATACTAGAGAAAAATGCTTAAAACTAGTTCGATGTACAGTGTTGCTATTTTAAGCCTACTTAAACTATGTAGTTCTAATCTAAAAACGATTTCATATAACAATTATAATTTTTTAAATAGCATCCAAATATTAAGAAAAATATAGGAATAAACCTGTACTGCTATTACACTTTTAAGATCTTAAAATGAAATAAAGCTACCTTACTTACTCATCATGCCAGCTACCCATGGAGGGTCTAAGTCTGAGCTATAACTGCCTTTCATCCATGATGATCCTGAGCACGTTCACGTTGCCGGTCGGTCCTTCGTGTCGGGAGCTTTGATTGCAGTTGTTTCGACAAATCGAAGTAGAAAGGGTTGCCAAGATCGGTAAGCAAGGTGCTTTTTCTTACTACTTACTACTTTGGTCTTATTTACTGGTCCGATCTTAAGACCAGCTCGTTATGCATCTTATTCATTCGTCGAAAAGCTACGCAAGTTGGGAACACGTGACGACTTCGATGTCATTTGCGAAAGCCAACAGGTGGACTCGCATGTAGAAGATGCATTCGGTGCTTCTAACTGCTCATCACACTATTTTCCCCTTGTCGAAATCCGGGGAAGGTTTCGAAAGGCTCGGAGGTCCTTGAACCGAACTGCGCAGTGTCTATGTTTTAGCATTATGGGACACAAACGAATCGACACTCCCTTGAGTTGGATGTAAGTCACGGAAGAGCCATGTAAGTAAGATTCTCAAGAGGACTAGCCAATTGGATTCTTAATTCTATTAAAATACGAATATTTTTCTTGTCTTACGTGCGTGCGATTAGAGCTAACATGTACAGTTGAAACATTACAACACACTGCTCAAAAGGACTTTTCAAATGACACTCGGCAGACTTTGGCTAGTCTCCACTATGAAAAATGAAAACAATCGGAAAAAAGCGAAAATATAAAAATATAGGCCCGATTAAAATGTCTGCAGAGAACGTAAAATCTCGATTGTACCTGAATTCGGGGCATTCTTCAAACTTCAAAATCACCCTGAATTTTCGCCCATATTCTATGCAAATATATAAATATTTGTATCGCATCTATTTTGCTACCAATTTATTATACTAGTACTAGCCAACACACATGATACCACTTTTTAAACATTTGAGAAAGTGAAAATCAATCAGCAGATAACATTTAATTTTTGTTTCATTAATTAAAAAGTAAGTTTTGTTCAATATTGTAAGTTGTATTGTCTCTTATAAAAGAACGAATAATATAAAATAAATTTACTTGATTTTTTGAAATTTTAAATTTGACGGATTTAGTGGCATTATTCTACATAAAACGTTCTTGCTATCAGTCGTTCACCGATCTTTGAACAGTGCGCATGTGTTTCGGCTTAGTTATTCAAAGTGAAAAAATAAAAATAAAAAGTGCAGTCAAGTAGTTTAAACAACTTGGGGATCCGCAACAAGGTCGTGGCCGAGAGCTTAAGGTCCACAGCCGGGAACCAATAGGGCTGGGTTCGAAACCCAGCGGGAGCAATCTCCTTTTTTTAATTTTTTCTGCTCCCACTATAAAAATTTGCACTGGATAAGTGAGTCAGTGCAAATCATGGTGGAGAACGGGCAGTCCGCTCGCCCAGAAGAGGTCGGCGGGAACCAGCAACCGGTGGCAGAAGAGTCACGCCACCAAGCAACGGTTGCCAACGATGGAGGTACGAAGAGGAGGAGGAAAAAGCAGACCTCCTCCAGTTCGAAAAGACGCAACACAAACGCGTCACCCAAAAAAGCCCAAGAGGAAGCGTGTGCAGCGTCTACGTCATCGGACGAGACTTCCCACGAGGGCGATGCGGAAGATGACGCATATTCATATGTGTCTGATGGGAGAGAGGGGCGATTTGCAGTAAGCAGCATAAGCTTCGAATCGGTGCCCTCCGACACCGAAGAAGAAGTAGAGGCGATCATTCGCTCCAAGGAAACGAAAGTTTCGAATCTGAGGGAGGAGACTGACAAACTCCTTCAAGAGATTAGAGAGCTACGCCGAAGAACTCTCGAAAGGAGAAGGAAGGAGGAAGAAACCCTACAACGCGGGCAACAACAACAAAAAACGTGGCCCGAATCAAGTCAGTCGGCGAATCAGGCGCAGCAACAACAACAGCAAGCAGCGCCTAAACAGAAGAAGCAGCTTCAACAGCCATCAGTGCAGCAACAACAGCAAAAGCAGCAACAACAGCAAAAGCAGCAACAACAGCAAAAGCAGCAACAACAGCAAAAGCAGCAACAACAGCAAAAGCAGCAACAACAGCAAAATCAGCTACAAAAGAAAGCAGCCCAGCAACAACATCAAGCAACATCGCAACAAGACAAGCAGCAGCAACATGCAGTACACCAGCAACAACCACAGCAAAAGAAGGAAAAAGTGCCACCGATCAACCTGTACAAGCCGGATGTCATTTACACTGCACAGGTATGTAGGACGGCCGTAGGTAGTGGTAACTTCCTAATTAAAAAAAATAAAGGGTTCGAGAAATACTCAATCTGCTGCAAGACAGTAGACCAATATAATAAAATTAAGAAGGTACTAAAGCGTTCGACGATGGAGTTCTTCTCCTTTACGCCAAAAGGAGAAAAACTCCAGTCAAAATTGTTAAAGATCTCCGCACCGCTCGAAGCGGAGGAAATTCTCCAACTGCTCAAAGAGCAAGTGTGTGACGGTCTCGAGATCGTCGGAGTCAAGCCCTTCTCCACAGCTAAGGCAAAAAGGGAGGGGCGGAAATTACCGTATTTCATCGTACAGGTGTCACCCAACAGCATAGTAGATAAGCTAAACGATATTGATCGTTTGGCTGACTATCATTGCGCATGGGATAGCATAAGAAGGCGCGATGGCATTCTCCAATGCGCTCGCTGCCAAAGGTTTGGGCACGCCGCGTCGAACTGCCAAATGCAGCCTCGATGCGTGAAGTGCAGTCAAAACCACAAGGCGGAGGATTGCCCGCTGGGGAAAGAGGGAGCAGCTGACAAAAGTCAGCTCAAGTGCGTACTCTGCGGGAACGCGGGGCACACCGCCAACTATCGGGGTTGCCCTAAATTCCAAGAGCGGAAAGCAAAAATGGTTCTGCAGAAGCAGCCCCCAGTGAAAAATCCACTTGGGGCAGCCATACCCGTCACCCCTCAAGTGACCTACGCCCAAATGGCGTCTAGTCAGAGGAGCACGGAAAAGCAGCAACTACCAAAGGTAGTGCCGCAAGTCTCAGTGCCAAAAGCACACGAGCCAGCGCCTGAATGGAAAACATCCATTGAAGGGCGTATGGCTCGGTTAGAGGAGCAGGTCGGCCAAATTCTGGCGCTCCTGCAGAACCAACCACGTCAAAAGTCTTAATGGCTGCGCAGACGGAGAGTATTTTTAAGATCCTTGCAGTGAATGCAAATTCATTGATAGGGGTCCCACGAAAAAACGAGCTCTATAGATTGTTGGACGATCAAAGCCCAGAGCTGATGCTGATTAGCGAAACCAAGCTAACTCAGAGAGGCATACTGGAGCACAGCAATTATAATGTTGTTAGAAGAGACCGGCCCAATTCCAGTGGTGGAGGCGGTGTTGCGATCTTCATAAAAAATAACATTAAACACAAGGTAGTGTATAGTAGTGAAGTACGAAGGTTTCAAGAGTTGGAGGCCTGCATCGTGTGCATTTCGCTCCGCAGTGGAAGGAGGTTGTATGCTGTGTCGGTCTACTCTTCTGGCAACCCTAGTTCCAGTACAACCATATCAGAGCTCGATTCACTCTTCCGATGCCTAAGGCTGGACTCGGAGGAGAACTATTTTATTTTGGCCGGGGACTTAAATGCCCGACATGGATATTGGGGAAACACAATTTCCAACAATAGAGGGGACCAGCTTTACAGCTGGTTTTGCTTACACAGTGTCGAGTATAGACTCGATTTGAAAGCAACAGAGATCTCGTCGTTCCCCAGAACCGGGTCGTATCTGGATCTCCTACTGCTAGACGCAAGACTGCAGCTAACAGACACAAACGCACAGTCGGTAAACTGTTTGAACACTTTCGTGTATCTCAGTGACCATTGCGGACTCAGTGCCGAAATCAAGATCCCCAACGACATTGCGGAATTAGGAGAGTATGTTCAAACGTACACCTACAACTACAGTAGGGCACGATGGACACGCTTCTCCAGACAAATGACGCGAGCACTCTCTTCGAATGCGCTTCACATACCGTCCAATAGAAACTTGTCAAACGAAGAGATTGACATGTATCTAATTCAATTGGACGAGACAATTAAACGAACTATGGACATTACTATACCTCGGTATACACGGACAAACAACGAAAACTTGTACCGCAATGCGACTATCGACGCACTCCACCAACGTAAAAGTAGACTCCTGTCAAGTTAAAAACCTTGTACAGGCGGTTTACTGACAGGCGAGACGAGGAAGTTAGGACACTGAAATCGCTAATAAAAAATATTCAAACGTTAATTGTCCAGAATTACAGGCTTTCTGTTAATTCGTACTGGAATGATAAGATTCGGGCTGTAAGATCTAACAATCCGAGTATGTTCCCGCAAATTAATAAATTCTTTCGTAGTAAATATAGCGATCTTCCGTGTCTTAAGCTTTCCAGAACGACGAACAACGAACAAGTACTGACTACAGCAGGAATTGATCCAGATAACGCCGTACTCGACGATAACTTTTTTGTGGTCGAAGATCCGCAAGAAAAAATGGAGGTACTAGGCGCGGTCTTCCAAGAAGTGTACAAGGTGAATGAGAGCGTTCGCCCGAACCACGAGTTGGATAACCGCGTACTGGCTAGCAACTCTCAACTTCGAGAAGAAATGCAACAATGGCGATCTGAGAACACTGGCTTTGTCGTGTTCAATGATGATAACATGGCAGATAATGCCATCGCCGACGAAGGGGTTCATCCCCCGTTCATATCGAAGACAGAACTCCAAGCGGTCTTCGAATCATTAAAAAAGAAAAAGTCTGTTGGAATCGACGGGATCTCCAACATTGTGCTAAGACACCTCCCCCTGGAAGTGGTTAATATGTACACAATCCTGTTTAACAATGCTTTGAATAATGCACATTATCCAGAGCATTGGAAAACTGCGATTGTGCAACCCATATCCAAGAGAGGAAAAGATTCTTCGAATCCGTGCAACCTCCGGTCAATTAGTCTCCTTCCGAACATCAGTAAGGTATTCGAGAAGGTGATCAATAGAACTCTGATCAACTGGACTAAGGACAAAAATATAATTCCGGATAACCAATTCGGTTTCAAAGCGGGGCATGACACTATTCATGCCGCGTCGAAACTGGTGTCGGATATCCAATGGAACAAGAGCCAGAAACAATGTACGGGTGCCTGCTTGATTGACCTGGAGAAGGCCTTTGACACCGTATGGTTAGAAGGTCTTTTCTACAAGATCAATCGACTAGGCATTAGCAAACCCCTGCTGTACCTACTGTGTAACATGCTTACCGGTAGACGGTTCGTAGTCAAAAATGGCAACGTGACCTCCACAGGTGTATTCCAAGTTAAAAATGGTCTCCAACAGGGTGCCGTTAATTCGCCGATCCTGTTCAACATTTACTTGAGCGATCTGATAAGTTCTCTTCCTCACGTAATTGCGTATGCCGATGACTTGATCGTGTACAGATCAGGCAAAAAGATCGAGGAAATCACTACTCTCACGCAGGGTGACTTCGATTCATTCATGAGAAGTTGCGATGACTGGAAGTTGAGTATCAACTTCCGGAAGTCGGAAACTATTCTGTTCAGGACGCCGTTGTATAAGGCCTCGGCGGATACGAAAAAGAATTGGCGAAAATTCTCAATCGTTGGAAGACACGG